>JANVCC010008959.1:231502-272576 GCA_025345505.1 Todiramphus chloris collaris | reverse complement strand
CTCCAGCACCTCAGTGTCCTTGGAGTGAGGGGCCCAAGAAGGCCAATGGTATCCTGGGGTGAATGAAGAAGAGTGTGGCCAGTAGGTCAAGGGAGGTCATCCTCCCCCTCTATTCTACCCTGGTGAGGCCATATCTGGAATACTGTGTCCAGTTGTGGACTCTCCAGGTCAAGAGACACAGGGAACTACTGGAGACAGTCCAGCGGAGGGCAACAAAAATGTCTGGGGAACTGGAGCATCTCTCTTACAAGGAAAGGTTGAGAGAACTGGGACTATTTAGCCTGGAGAAGAGAAGACTGAGCAGAGACATTATCAATGTCTATAAATATCTAAAGGGTGAGTGCAAGGAGGATGGAGACAGACTCTTTTCAGTGGTGCCCAGTGACAGGACAAGGGGCAATGGGCACAAGCTGCAACACAGGAGGTTCCATTTAAATATGAGGAAAAACTTCTGTTCTGGTTTGACCTTGGCTGGACACCAGGTGCCCACCAAGCCGCTCTATCACTCTCCCCGTCCTCCTCTCAGCTGGACCAGGAGGAAGAAAATAAGATGAAACTCGTGGGTTAAGACAAAGGCAGTTTAATGAAAAGCAAAGCAAAGCCGTCTGTGTGGAAGCAAAAGAAAACAAACATTTATTCTCTACTTCCCATCAGCAGACGATGTCTGGCCCCTTTTCCAGGAAGCAGGGCTCCAAAGGCATAGCAGTTGCTCCAGAAGAAAAGCATATGCCCCCCCCCCCCTTTCCTAGCTTTTATTATTAAGCTGACATCATATGGTATGGAATATCCCTTTGGTCAGTTTGGGTCAGCTGTCACAGTCGTGTCCCCTCCCAAGAGCTTGCCCACCCCATCCCACTGCAGGGGGAATGTTGGAAAACCAGCCTTGGTGCTGTGCGAGCCCTGCTCAGAAGTAGCCACAACATGGGTGTGTTAGCAGCACCTTTCCAGCTCTCAATACAAACCACAAACCACAGCACTGGGAGGGCTGCTCTGGGGAAAATTAACTCCAGCTCAGGCAGACCCAATACAATCTCTGTGGGAGATGAGCTGAGCAGTCAGCGGAGCAGCAATACAGATCTGTTGATCTTAAAACCATGGGAAAGAACATTGTAGAGGTAAACTGTAACTGCAGAAGCTAAACAGCCTTGAGTTAGAGATAAGGAGAACGTTGAGGAGTTGCAATGCTAAAAATAGCAACCAGAACAGAGGTATAGAAGCGCGCTTGTCTGTAAAATAAAGGTCTTCGTTTCTGCACCAAGACGGAGTCTGTGAATCAATCGCCACAAATCTCCACCCCTTATTCCATACCATTTGCGTCATGCTCAGGCCCCACATGATACATCTTCAACCATTCCATCATTTCTAATTCTCATTACTGAAATTCCTTCTTCCCAACACTTACATCTTAATCTACGTACTCGAAACCATCTTTATACCCAACATAGAGATGAATACATTCTCATTAACTACTATCCCCCGTCCTTTAACAGATAGATATTATTCCCTCGTTAACATGGCTTTTCTCCACTCCTCTGGATGTTTACAAACAGGCAATGACTTGGGCCCCATCTGTCAGGATGGATGTTCGGGATAGGAGAAGCAGTATGTTTGATTGTTGGGCACCAACACCGACTAGGTTTGGGTCATCATTGCACTCATCCGGTTCTTTGCAAAATCCACTCTTCGCTGCACCTCCTGCAACATACAACTCATATCACAGATTATTTTTCTCCTAAGGTTAAGTCTCCTTGAGGTACGCACCGGGTGTCCCCATCCTCCCGCATTATCCACCCAGGTCCTTGAGCAAAGACAATCCCATGAATGGGTTTGCCCTTTCCCAGGGGAGGAGCAATCCACACTGCCTTCCCCAGCCACTTCCCTGTGTGCACTACAGGGACCTTATCTCCTCCCACCGTACGTAGGGGTTTTGTTTGGGCAGGACCAGGACGATTAACAGAGCCTCTGCTCTTAACCAGCCAAGTGGCTTCTGATAAATTTGTATCCCAGTGCTTCCATCCCCCATTGCCCAATGCTCTCAACATAGTCTTTAGCAGTCCATTATATCTTTCAATCTTTCCAGAGGCTTGTGGGTGATACAGGATGTGATACACCCACTCGATGCCGTGTTTCTTCTCCCAGGAGTTTATAAGGTCATTTCGGAAATGTGTCCCGTTGTCCAATTCAATACTTTCAGGAGTACCGTGTCACTATACAATTTGCCTTTCAAGGTCTAAGATGGTGTTTTGGGCAGCAGCATGATTTACAGGGTATGTTTTGAGCCAACCAGTAGTTGCTTCCGCCATGGTGAGTATGTAGCGCTTGCCTTGGCGTGTTCGTGGCAGTGGGCCCATATAGTTGATTTGGCAGGCGTCGCCATATTGAAAACCCAGCCACCGCCCTCTATTCCAGGGGGACTTTGCTCGCGTGGCTCGCTTGATTGCAGCACGTTTCACATTTCTGACTGACCTGTGTGATGGCCTCCACGGTCAGGTCCACCCCTTGATCACGAGCCCATCTGTACGTTGCATGTCTCCCTAGATATCCCCATGTTTCATGGGCCCATCAAGCTACAAATAGCTCACCCTTATGCTCCCAGTCAGATCCAGCTGAGCGACTTCAATCTTGGCAGCCTTGTCTACACCTGGTCATTGTTTTGATGTTCTTCAGTGGCACGGTTTGTAGGCACATGAGCAGCTACATGACGCACCTTCAGAGCCATGCTTTCCACTCGTGCCACAGTACAGCAGCCCAGATGGGTTTACTTCTGCACTGCCAATTGGCCTTCTGCTCCTGCAGCCACCCCTACAAGGCATTAGCCACCATTCAGGAGTCAGAGTAGAGATAAAGTACCGGCCACATTTCTTGTTCAGCAATCTCTAGGGCTAGTTGGATCATCCTCACTTCTGCAAATTGACTTGACTCACCTTCTCCTTCAGTGGCCTCAATGACTTGTCTTGTGGGACTCCACACAGCAGCTTTCCACTGACAATGATTTCCTACTGCACGACAGGATGCATCAGTAAACAAAGCATAATGCCTTTCATCTGCTGGTAACACATTATATGGCTATGCCTCTTGGGCATGAGTCACCTCCTTAGGCAGTGCTCCAAAATCTCTGACTTCTGGTCAGTCCATGATCTCTTCCAGAATCCCTGGATGGTTGGGTTTCCCCAGTCGAGCTTCTTGTATGATCATCACTACCCATTTGCTCCATGCTGCACTGGTTGAATGATGCACAGACGGAATGTTTCCTTTGAACGTCCAATGAAGCACAGGTAATCATGGTGGCAAGAGGAGATGTGCCTCTGTACCAACAACTTCTGAAGTGGCTCAAATCCCCTCATATGCTGCAAGTATCTCTTTTTCAGTTGGGGTGTAGTGGGCTTCTGATCCCGGATACTCCCAGCTCCAAAACCCTAATGGTCGATCTCGAGTTTCTCCTGATGTTCTCTGACAGAGGCTCCAGGTGAGGCCATGCTCCCCAGCTGCTGTGCAGAGTACATTCTGCACAGACGGTCCTGTCCGAAGAGGCTCAAGAGCTACTGCACAAGCTGTCTCCTGTCTGATGTGCTCAAAGGCTTGTTGCTCAGGGCCCCACTCAAAACGGTTCTTCTTTCAGGTTACTTGGTAGAGAGGGTTCACAAGCTGACTGTAACCTGGAATATGCATTCTCCAGAACCCCACAAGGCCCAGGAAAGCTTGTGTTTCCTTCTTGTTTGCTGGTGGGGACATAGTTGCTTTCTTGTTGACAACATCCATAGGCACATGACATCATCCATCCTGCCACTTTATTCCCATGAACTGAATCTCTTCTGTGGGTCCCTTGACCTTGCTTTTCTTTATGGTGAACCCAGATATCAGAAGAATCTGAATTACTCTTTTGGCTTTCTCAAATACTACTTCTGCTTTGTTGCCCCACACAATGATGTCATCAATGTATTGTAGATGTTCAGGGGCAACACCCTTTTCCAGTGCAGTTCAAATTAGTCCATGACAAATGGTAGGGCTGTGCTTCCACCCCTGGGGCAGTTGATTCCAGGTGTACTGGACACCTTTCTATGTGAGAGCAAACTGTGGCCTGCACTCTTCTGTTTGAGTTTTCTTATTTGTTCCTCCCATAGCTTTGTTGAAGGGCCAGCTTATTGATCAAGCTTTTCTTTTTCTTCCTCCTCCCTTGTTAACCAAGGATATGGACCTGTTGTTCTCCTTGTCCACTGTTTCTTTTTCACTACCAGGGAAATTACTCTAGTTGTTGTTGTTGTTTGGGTCCCTCTCTCATCCAGGGTGTCCTCAGAGGCAGTTTGGGTCCCTACCTCAACTACAGTCCTCTGAGAGTACTGAACTGTGACTCTATAGGCACAGGCCAGGTCCCAGTACAGTGCTAGAAGCTGCTGCTTTTCACTGGGATAGGCAAGGCACCCTTCTATTAGGTGGCGTGTCAATTTGACAGGGTTACTTGTCTGTTCTGCTGTAAAGTCCCTGTTTATGGGAGGTGATAACCATCCTAGGAACCTGCCAAAATCCTTCCACACACCCTGCTACCCAGGGACAGACTGCCTCAGGGCACATTTTGGTGTTGGCCCACCCAGAAGTTGTCTTCTCTGACACCAAGATGAGACCAGGCTCCACACAACCCACAATGTGCCAACAGTATTAGTGATCAATATTAAACAGCTCACATAAAGGTGGACAAGGACCTTGGGAACCTGCACAATAAATACACTCACTTGAATGTTAGATGAAGGCAAGGCTGTGGATGTTATCTATCTTGACTTTAGCAAGGCATTCAACACCGTTTCCCACAATGTTCTATTAGAGAAATTGCCTGCTCTTGGCTTGGATGGGCATACGCTTTCCTGGGTGAAAAACTGGTTAGATGGACGAGTCCAAAGAGTTGTGGTCAAGGGAGTTAAATCCAGTTGGCTGCCAGTCACGAGTGGTGTCCCCCAGGGCTCAGTGCTGGGGCCACTCCTCTTTAACATCTTCATCAATGATTGGGATGAGGGGATAGAGTGCACCCTTGGTACATTTGCAGATGACACCAAGGTGGGTGGAAGTGTTGATCTGCTTGAGAGTAGGGAAGCTCTACGAAGGGATCTAGACAGACTGGATTGCTGGGCCAAGGCCAGTTCCATGAGTTTCAATAAGGCCAAATGCTGGTTTCTGCCCTTGGGCCATAATAACCCCCAGCAGCGCTCCAGGCTGGGGGAGGAGTGGCTGGAGAGCTGCCAGGCAGAGAAGAACCAGGGGGTGTTGATTGACAGCTGCCTGAACATGAGCCAGCAGTGTGCCCAGGCGGCCAAGAAGGCCAGTGGCATCCTGGCCTGGATCAGGAATAGTGTAGTCAGCAGGAGCAGGGAGGTGATCATTCCTCTTTGGTGCCTCTTTGGTGCCTCTTTGGCTTTGGTGAGGCTGCACCTCGAATGCTGTGTCCAGTTTTGGGCACCTCTCTACAAGAAGGACGTTGAGGTGCTGGAGCGGGACCAGAGGTGGGCTACAAAGCTAGTCAAGGGTTTGGAGCATGTGTCTTATGAGGAAAGGCTGAAGGATCTGGGGCTGTTCAGCCTTCAGAAAAGAAGGCTGAGGGGAGACCTTATTGCCCTCTACAAATACCTGAAGGGAAGCTGTAGCAAAGCAGGAGTTGGTCTGTTCTCCTGGGTGACAAGTGACAGCACAAGGGGAAATGGCCTGAAGTTGACCCAAGGGAGGTTCAGGCTGGATATTAGGAAGCATTTCTTTCCAGAAAGGGTTGTCAGGCATTGGAATGGCCTGCCCAGGGAGGTGGTGGAGTCACCATCCCTGGAGGTGTTTAAGAGGTGATTGGATGTTGTGTTTAGGGACACATGGTTTAGTGGTTTCGATAGGGCTAGGAGTAAGGTTGGATTTGATGATCTTGAAGGTCTCTTCCAGACAGAACTGTTCTATGATTCTACTAATTGATGGTAGGGAGAGGGAGATGTATTCCCTTATCATCTCCACAATATAGATCCCCTACTACAGTAACACCACTAAAGCCAGCATTGAGCACATAGCTAGTATGAGGGTCAGCTTGTTCCTGAGTTCCTTTATTGTTTCCACAAAATAACTCCCCCAGCACAGCAGGATGATGAATGCCAAAGCAAGACACATAGCTACTCTATGTATTAGCATGTTTCTCATCTTAGCAAAATAGCGATATAAGGAGCATAGCCACCAAACTCTATGACCTGCACAGGAGTTTGCCACTTAATAACTACTAAGCTATAGTGCACTTAATGTAAAACTGATGTTGTTGTGCCCCACGTTAGGTGCCAAAAAGGGATGTGTAGGTTTGACCTTGGCTGGATGCCAGGTGCCCACCAAGCTGCTCTATCACTTCCCCCTTCCTCCTCTCAGCTGGACCAGGGGGAAGAAAATAAGATTCATGCAATAAGACAAAAGCAGATTCATGAGGAAGAAAATTAATGCTGCACAGGGAAGCAAAAGAAAACAAAGATTTAATCTCTACTTCCCATCATCAGGAGATGTCTGGCCCTTTCCAGGAATCATGGCTCCAAACATGTAATACTTGCTCCAGAGGACAAGCAGATGCCCCTCTCCCCCGCCTCTTCCTTTTACTAGATTTTATTTTTAAGATGACATCATATGGTATGGAATATCCCATTGGTCAGTTTGGGTCAGCTGTCACAGTCGTGTCCACTCCCAAGATGTTGCCCACCCCATCCCAATGCAGGAGAATGATGGAAAACCAGCCTTAGTGCTGTGTGAGCCCTGCTCAGCAGTAGCCACAACACGTGTGTGTTATCAGCACCTTTCCAGCTCTCAATGCAAAGCACAAACCACAGCCCTGGGAGGGCTGCTGTTGGGAAAATTCATAGAATGATAGAACTGTCAGGGTTGGAAGGGACCTTAAAGATCATCTAGTTCCAAACCCCCTGCCATGAGCAGGGACACCTCCCACTAGAGCAGGTTGCTCAGAGCCCCATCCAGCCTGGGCTTAAAAACTTCCAAGGATGGGGCTTCCACCACCTCTCTGGGCAACCTGTGCCACTGTCTCATCACCCTCATGGTGAAGAAATTCTTCCTAATGTCTAATCTGAATTGACCTATCTCTAGCTTTAATCCATTCCCTCTAGTCCTATCACTGCCCGACAGCCTGAAAAGTCCCTCCCCAGCTTTCTTGTAGCCCCCTTCAGATACTGGAAGGCCACAATAAGGTCTCCCCGGAGCCTTCTCTTCTCCAGACTGAACAACCCCAACTCTCTCAGTCTGTCCTCATAGAAGAGGTGCTCCATCCCTCTGATCATCCTCGTGACCCTTCTCTGGAAACGTTCCAGCACATCCATATCTTTCCTGTAATAAGGGCTCCAGAACTGGACTCAGTACTCCAGGTGAGGTCTCACGAGAGTGGAGTAGAGGGGGAGAATCACCACCGTCGACCTGCTGGCCATGCTTCTCTTGATGCAGCCCAGGATACAATTGGCTTTCTGGGCTGCAAGAGCACACTGATGGCTCATGTTGAGCTTCTCATCCACCAGCACTCCCATGTCCTTTTCTTACCAGCTGCTCTCAAGCCAGTCATTGCCCAGCCTATATCGGTGCTTGGGATTGCTCCGACCCAGATGGAGGACCTTGCATTTGTCCTTGTTGAACTTCATGAGGTTGGCATGGGCCCACCTCTCCAGCCTGTCAAGATCCCTCTGGATGGCATCCCTTCCCTCCAGCGTGTCAGCCGCCCCACACAGCTCAGTGTCGTTGGCAAACTTGCTGAGGGTGCACTCAATGCCACTGTCCATGTCGCTGGCAAGACTGGTCCCAGTACTGATCCTTGAGGGACTCCACTTGTCACTGGTCTCCACTTGGATACCGACCCATTGACAACCACTCTTTGGGAGCGGCCATCAAGCCAGTTCTTTACCCACTGAATTGTCCATCCATCAAATCCATATTTCACCAGCTTGGAGACCAGAATGTCATGCGGGACAGTGTCGAAGGCTTTGCTGAGGTCTAGGTAAATGGCATCGGTTGCTGTTCCCCCATCTATTGATGTTGTGACCTTCTCATAGAATGCCACCAGGTTAGTCAGGCATGATTTGCCCTTGGTGAAGCCATGTTGGTTGTAGCCAATCACCTCATCATTATTCTTCTGCTTGTGCCTACAGGAGGATGATCTTACCAGGCACAGAAGTGAGGCTGACTGGCCTATAGTTCCCAGGTTCATCCACCTTTCCCTTTTTGAATATGGGGGTTATAGTTCCCCTTTTCCAGTCAGTGGGGACTTCACCGGACTGCCATGACTTTTGGAATATAATAGATAGTGTTTTAGCAACCTCATCCGCCAGTTCTCTCAGCACCCGTGGGTGTATCCCGTTGGTTCCCATGGACTTGTGCACTTTCAGGTTCTTCAGATGGTCACGAACCTGATCTTCACTTGCAATGGGCAGTTCTTTCATCCAACCCCTGCCATTATCTTCTGTGACTCTGGGGCTGTGGCTGGAGCCCTTGCCAATGAAGACTGAGGAAAAGAAGTCATTGAGGACCTCAGCCTTCTCAGCATCACTTGCCACCAGTTCTCCCGTTTCCTTTCTGAGGGGGCCCACACCTTCCCTAATCTTTTTCTTGCCATTGATATACCTATAGAAATTTTTGCTGTTCCCCTTAATCTCCCTGGCTAGATTTAATTCTAACTGAGCTTTGGGTCTCCTGATCAGGTCTCTTGCTGCTCAGGCAGCTTCCTTGTATCCCCCCCATTCTAGCTGTCCTTTCCACTCCTTGTAGAGTTTCTTTTTGTGTGACAGTATGTCCAGGAGATGCTTGTTCATCCAGGCAGGTCTCCTAGCATTCTTTCCTGCCTTTCTCTTTGCTGGTATAGTTTGCCTCTGGACACGGAAAAGGCGATCCTTGAATAGTGACCAGCTGTCCTGTGTCCCCCAACCCTCTAGGGCTTTGTCCCATGGCACTTTGGCCAGCAGATCCCTGAAGCGATCAAAGTCTGCACACCTAAAGTCCAGGGTCGTAAGCTTGGAATACATATAACTTGGAATACAATTAACTCCAGCTCAGTCAGACCCAATACTGCTCTGTTTGGAGTGCTGTCTTAGGGTGGTGTGGTAGTGGAGGGGGCAGGGTGTTAGGATGTTTTTTGTTTGGTTTTGAGCAGTTTATTCTTTGATTTCTCCTAGTAGGAAACATTTGTGAATTAGTATCTCAATTACTGTTGAGCTTTCAGTGGTCCTTGCAGGGATTATTCAAGCATGTATGAACTATGAAGATGCATACCAACTGATGAACTGTATGCTTACATAATAAGAGTTGCTATTTAGTGTGTGTTCTGCACCCTCCTGTGTGAAGTAATTAAATGTTGGATCCTTGTAGACTTCTGTCTTAATATTGAGATTGGTCTAGTACTCACTGGTCTCTTGATACTAGCTAGGTGTAAATATATTGCTACCTGCCTAGACTGCCTTGTTAGCATATAACTTGGTATCTGCTAGTCATAGCTGCTCTTTGAGATGCGTACATGTTTTTGCTGTTGAGGCACTATCAATTTAATGAGCCAACCACAAGTAAGATCTCTCTAATTCTGAGAAGAAGATGACCAAGTGCATCAAAATAGCATCAGGGAACTAATAATGTAGCCTTTGTGGTCTCTGGCATCTGGTGCTAACCCGACAAAGGCTGATACCTTTTGACCAAGATGGAGGAAAGCTGATTAATCCCATTCTCTGAAGTCACCTCACTGAGGACAATGAAAATGGCAATAGAGTCTATTTTAGAACTGTGACTTGAGACTGAATGGTAACTAAACATTGTTGTATCCTTACTTAACTTTTCCCTGTTTTAACACCCAAATGGGTAACAGTGTGAAACTTCTCTGTGCTGTGTGGTATAGGTTTTAAAACCCCTTGTGCCAACATTGAAATATGGATTCAAGTTCAAAAAAGTTATCTGCATGTGTTGAGGACCCACAAACTTAACAGGAATTAAATGCATCTATTTAGGAATTATCTGTGGCTATGCTTAAAGTTTTCTGGGGATTCTAGTGTAGGCAGGACCTTGGTGTAGCTCATTGCTTAAAAGCAAGCAGGGGAAATAGTTTGAGTGTTTGAGAGTAGTGGCAAGACTGGAGAACTTGATTGCAGAAGGAAAGTGAAAGTTAATGATTGCTGTGTGAGGGGGAAATTGTGTCGTGAATTTCAACTTTTTAGTCCTGAGAAGTTCAGAAACCAACTTAAGGAGCTACAAAGGAAAACCACCGCCCCAAAACCCCCAGTGTTTCCCCCTGTCTGGTTATTGGCATGAAAGTACTGAAGCATAGTTGCTTTTTCTTTTGGTTCAAATTTTTTATTGTAAAGTTGATGCTATAAACTGGGGATGCATGTAATTGGAATAATGACATAAAAGATGATGTCATGACAATTACAGTTCTGTTTTTAACAATTTCTGATATCTCCCTGATGTCTATTCTCTCATGTGTTTACAGCTCAATTAGCTCACCTGCTATACTTCTTAAATTTTACATTTGTGAAGTGAAATATCAGCACATTTTGTAATACTGATTTGTAATTAAGTTCATTAGAAATGAAAGACCACCTTTATAAATATTTTCAGTTTCCAATTTTATATCCTTGCAGCTTAGTATGTTGGTCAGAAGGAAAAGCCTCCCATCTAAAGGGACCTTGACAACCTTGAGAGGTGGGCCCATATGAACCTTGAGAAGTTCAACAAGGCCAAGTGCAAGGTCCTGTTCCTGGGTTGGGGCAATCCTAAGCACAAATACAGGCTGGGCAATGAGTGAATTGAGAGCAGACCTGAGGAGAACTTTCTGAGGTTCTCACAGGCTCGCCTCTCAAGGCTTCTCCAGGTCCCTCTGGATGCCATCCTGTCCCTCCAGCGTGTTGACCACACCAGACAGCTTGGTGTGATCAGCAAACTCGCTGAGGGTGCACTCAATCCCACTGTCTGTGTCGCCAACAAAGATGTTAAACAGCACCCGTCCCAATACCAACCCCTGAGAAACACCACTTGTCCTGGTCTCCACTTGAACATCAAGCCGTTGATGACAACTCTTTGAGTGCGAACATCCAGCCAATTCCTTAATCACTGAGTGGTCCATCCATCAAATCCATGTCTCTCCAATTTAGAGAAAAGTATGTCATGCAGGACAGTGCCAAATGCTTTGCACAAGTCCAGGTAGATGATGTCAGTTGCTCTTCCCTTATGCTGTACCCCCGTCGTAGAAGGCCACCAAATTTGTCAGGCACAATTTGCCCTTAGTGAAGCCATGTTGGCTGTCAATAATCACTGCCTTATTTTCCATGTGCCCTAGCATAGCTTCCAGGAGGATCTGCTCCATAATCTTGCTGAGAATAAAGGTGAGACTGACTGGCCTGTAGTTCCCTGGGTCTTCCTTTTTTCCCCTTTTACAAATGGAGGTGATGTTTCCCCTTTTCCAGTCAGCAGCAACTTCACTGGACTGCCAGGATTTCTCAAATATCATAGGATCATAGAATGGTTTGGGTTGGAGGGGATCTTAATGATCATCTAGTTCCACC
The DNA here is from genome assembly GCA_025345505.1 of Todiramphus chloris collaris. Classification (NCBI taxonomy): domain Eukaryota; kingdom Metazoa; phylum Chordata; class Aves; order Coraciiformes; family Alcedinidae; genus Todiramphus; species Todiramphus chloris. The sequence continues at coordinate 261,042 of JANVCC010008959.1, read as the reverse complement.
CCACCTGCTGTGGGCAGGGACACCTCCCGCTAGACCGGGTTGCTCAAAATGATGGATAGTGACTTAGCCACTTGATCCACCTCAGGACCTGTGGATGCAGCTCATCGGGTCCCATGGATTTGTGCACCTTCAGGTTCCTTAGATGGTCTCGAACCTGATCTTCTCCTACAGTGGGCAATTCTTCATTCTCCCAGACCCTGCCTTTTGTGCCTCAGGCAGTGTGGCTGGAGCACTTGCTGGTGAAGACTGGGGCAAAAATCTTGTTGAGCACCTCAGCCTTCTCCATGTTCTGGGTAACCAGGTCTCCCATTTGCTTCCAGAGAGGGCCCACATTTTCCCTAGTCTTCCTTTTATCACCAATGTGCCTATAGAAGCTTTTCTTGTTGCCCTTGACATCCCTGGCCAGATTTAATTCAATCGGGGCTTTGGCTTTCCTAACCTGATCCCTGGCTGCTCGGACAGTTTCGCTGTATTCCTCCCAGGCTACCTGTCCTTTCTTCTACCCTCTGTAGGCTTCCTTTTTGTGTTTGAATTTGTAAAGGAGCTCCTTTTTCATCCATGATGGCCTCCTGGCGTTTTTCCCTGACATTCTCTTTGTCAAGACGCATCGCCCCTGAGCTCGGAGGAGGTGATCCTTTATTATTAACCATCTTTCTTGGGCCCCTCTTCCCTCCAGGGTTGTATCCCATGATACTCTACCAAGCAGGTCCCTGAAGCGACCAAAGTCTTCTCTCCTGAAGTCCAGGGTAGAGAGCCTGCTGTGCACGCTCCTCCCTGCCCTAAGGATCTTGAACTCCACCATTTCATGGTCACTGCAGCCAAGGCTGCCCTTGAGCTTCACATTCCCCACAAGCTTCTCCTTTTGGGAACCTCCTGGATTGTTTATGCCCCGCAGTGTTGTCCAACAGATATTGGGGTGGTTGAAGTCCCCTATGAGTACTAGGGCTTGTGAACATGAGGCTGCTCTTATCTGTCTTTAGAGGGCCTCATCGGCTCAGTCTTCCTGGTTGGGTGTCCTGTAGCAGACCCCCACTATAATGTCACCTGTCCCTGCCCTCCCTTTAATAATGACCCATAAATTCTCAGTGGCTCCTCATTCATGATCAAGCAAAGCGCAACAGGCTGAAGCTGGTCATGGACATAGAGGGTGACACCCCTTCCTCATCTCCCCTGCCTGTCCTTCCTAAAGAGCTTGTAGCCATCTATTGCTACGCTCCAGCCCTAGAAGCCATCCCACCACATCTCTTTGATGCCAATGAGATTATAGCCCTGCAGGCATGTGCACTCTCTGACTCCCATGTTTATCTGCCATGCTACCTGCATTTGCAAAGAGGTATTTAATTTGGGCCCCTGATGAAGCTGACTTACTGGCTGGAGTGGCTGGAATTCCTTTGTGCTGCTCTCTGGGTGCTCTCCTGCTGATCTGTGCTCCTTCTCCAGGCTCTGGGCATCTATTGCTGATACTGGCATCAAACTGTAGGAGCAGGATGGATTGAGGTTCCCCTCCCCCGGCAACTTTAATTTAAAGCCCTCTTCATCAGCTTGGCGAGCCTATGACCGAAGATGCTCTTCCCCTCCTTTGACCCCATCAGCCCCCAGTAGACTAGGTTTCTCAGAGTCCCATGGTCTAAGTGCCTGTGGCATCAGTCCCATAACCAATTGTTGATTCGTTAGATTCGACTGGCCCTCTCAAACCCCTTTCCTTTGACCAGAATGATTGATGAAAAAACTACCTGTTCTCCAGAGTCCCTTAGTGCCACTCCCAAGGCTCTGTAATTCTTGATACTCATCAGACTGCTCCTGGCTGTAGCACTGGTGCCCACATGAAACAACAGCAGCAGATAATAGTCAGTGAATTGTTCGGGGCTTGGTAGTCTCTCGGTGACATGCCAGATATGATCTTCTGGTAAGCAGCAAACCTCTCAAGGGAGCATCAGGTCAGTAGACAAGTGTCTCTGTCCCTCTGAGAAGAGTCACCTGCTGCTATCACCAGTCACCTTTTCTTAGTTGTACTGCAGGGAGCAGATCGGTCTGCCTTGCTCAGTTTCAGTATCCCTCCTCATGTGACATGTCTTTCTTCTTCCTTCTTCCTGGAGGTTCTTGCCATTGCAAGATTCCATTCTTCTGCATTATTGGCCTCCCTCCCCTCTGCGTGTGCCGCTGGGGGAATAATAGAATCATAGAATGTTAGGGGTTGGAAGGGACCTAGAAAGATCATCTAGTCCAACCCCCCTGCCAGAGCAGGGTCACCTGGATCAAGTTACACAGGAATGCGTCTAGGAGGGTTTTGAATGCCTCCAGAGAAGGAGAATCCACAACCCCCCTGGGCAGCCTGTTCCAGTGCTCCATCACCCTCACTGTGAAAAATTTTTTCCTTATGTTTACCCTAAACCTCTTGTGTTACAACTTACTCCCATTGCCTCTTGTCCTAACACTGGATGACATTGAGAAGACTCTGGCTCCATCCTCCTTACACTCACCCTGAACATATTTATAGACATTAATGAGGTCCCCCCTCAGTCTCCTCTTCTCCAGGCTAAAGAGACCCAGCTCTCTCAGCCTCTCCTCATAAGGGAGATGCTCCACTCCCTTAATAATCTTGGGGGCCCTGCACTGGACTCTCTCCAGTAGCTCTATGTCTTTCTTGAACTACTCTATGTCTTTCTTGAACTATTGTATGAACTGTCAACTCTAGCCTAACCTGTCAAAAAGCTGCAAGCTACTAAATTCCAGATTTTCTTTATTTTGATTATTCTTCTAATGTCCTTGTTTCTGTGTCTGCATTGCAGAGAAAGTCACAAAAGTAAATCTCTTGTGTCTTCTGTTCCTTGCTGGACAGATAAAGCAGCAGGCGAGTGAGATTAGATCTCCATAGGCTTTTGGGAATTTTCTGTACAGTTGCAATTATGAAGACAACTGGATGCAAACTACTTCTGGATCTGTAAAACTGTGTCTGACCTCTGTCTTTGTTTTTAGCCTTTGTCTTCTTGCATCCTCTGGCCTTATTGCATCAAAGGAAACACAATGCAAAATATCTCTGTGACTTGCCCGGATGTCCTTTGGTGTGTAATGTCCTGTATTTTTGTATATTTAATAAAAATTTTAACATTTTATTCCAAAGAAAAAGGATATATGATGATTAGCTTAATGAAAAAACTTAGGAAAGCTTTTTTCACTTGTCACTTGGAAGATTACTAGTTGAGGCAAAATGGACTCATAGTTGGTCTTAGTTTATAAGCAGCCTTCCCCATTCCTCTCACCTAATTGTTTTTTCCTGGGATTTCTGTTTGTGCTGGAAATGGAATTAGTGACTCTTTGGTCCATCCTATCTGTTTGCTGGATCTGAATCAGTGAACCCCTACAGTTGATCACTCAATGACTTGCTATAGTATGTAAGCTCTTAGTAGGTATCTCAGTCTTAGAATGTGTCCTTAATGTTTTGTGTAACCACAGTAAAGTTGTGAACACATAATTTAACATTGGGTTATAAGTTTATTGAATGACAGCTTTTCTGTCATAATAAAGAGGAGGTGACTTGAGGTGGATACTTTTACTGGAGGTCAAGATTTGTAGGTTTTTTAGTAGGAAACTTAGAGCAGAACCTGCCCTGCAGTGTTTGGGAATGATTATTTCATTAACTGGAATTTGTGCTTGACTTGTCACATCTCAGCCCTTCCTGGTAGCAGGAACAACCTACCTTTGCACTTCAAAGCCCTTCAAATACTATTTTTAATTAAATGTGCTTTCTCTTTTTATGCTTGCCAGATCTTAATAAAACAAGAAATTTCTTAACTGCTTAGATCTTTGACAGGAGTAAAATGAGAACAATTGGTGTGAAACCTGTGAAGATATATGAGATCTCATTTCCTTTATTCCTCTGATTCACTTAGGCATTCTGATAACAACCATTGCTTCAAAAGGAGAATTACAGAATTGGCCTGATCTCTTACCAAAGCTTTGCAGCCTGTTGGATTCTGAAGATTACAATACCTGTGAGGTAAAGAGACTTATTTTGAAATGGATTATCATGCAATTATTTTTTTGTCTCTTCATAGATACTATATATATGTATAGTATTTTGTGTGTGTGTATATGCACATATATAATCTCTTCAGAGAACAGTGGCTCAAATTTGATTTGATCTGCATTCCATGTTCTCAGTGTTCATTCAATTGAATTTTTTTTTTTTGCATAAAAGCAGAATAAGACTGTAGATGGGTAGGCAGATCATCTCAGCTGAGGAGTGTCCTAAAGTTATCACTTAGCTGCCAAATTGTTTAGGCATTATGAAGTTGACCCTGAATTTTTCTCTTACTTAAAAATATTGTTGTTCATTCTTCTTATAACTTAATCTGGAAACGTGATTTGTCTCTGATATATCAGACTAGTGTGAAATTAACTTTTTTTGTTCAATGTTTATGAAGGAAAATAAATAAATACCAGCTCAACTGTTTTAAGCTATGAAGAGAAAAAAAGTTGTCTGATTTTTAAAAGAAACAAAATCTACGATCACACACTTTTAATTACTTGATGCTGTTCCCACAAATGTGTGAAGCATTTTGTAAAAAATAATCCTTAGAGGGATGACAGTGGTCCAAGATGTCATGCTGTTATGTAGTGTTTTACTGCTGCTCTCTTAGGAAAAAAGAAAAGAAAACCAACTTGGAAATGAAACTCAAATTGACCATCATGTCCAGAATTCTGTTTTACCCTATAACAAACCATTAAAGAAATAATTGTATAGGAAATTAAATTGGATGCTTCTGCAACTTGTCATATATTTTTCAAATAAGATCTTGCCACTTATCTATTATAGACTTATCCATCTTCAGAGATTATAGATGACAGTATAAAGTGCTTAAATAAAAAGTCCTTAAGGATGTTTTAATTTAACTCCATATTTAGTTAGCTACATTTACCGCATTTACTGTGGTGTCATGCTAAAATTACCTGTTCTGTAAAAAATCTAAAATGTTGCTATCTTCAAAATGTAAAAGAACAACTCCTTTTCTTTTCTTTTCTTTTCTTTTCTTTTCTTTTCTTTTCTTTTCTTTTCTTTTCTTTTCTTTTCTTTTCTTTTCTAACATCAGGGTGCATTTGGTGCTCTTCAGAAGATATGTGAAGATTCTGCTGAAATTTTAGATAGCGATGTATTGGACCGCCCACTCAATATCATGATACCTAAATTCTTGCAGTTCTTCAAGCATAGCAGTCCAAAAATAAGGTAGGTTTAGATGTTGTACTAAAGTTACCTGTTAAATTATTTACATGACCAGTAAGGTTGATATTTTGTAGATCAGTTTAAAACATGTTTAGGTTTTTTTTTATTTCCATAATCCTTCATGTGCAAATGTGAGAAGAGAAGGCACAGAGATTTCACACATCAGTAATTTCCACATTTATCTGACTAGTTAATAGATCTTCCTTACCTCTTTATACATCTTCCAGATCTAGAATCTGACTTTGAAAATCAAACTTTCTTTTAAGATTTTGCATGTTGTTATGAAAATGTCAATGCTATAGTTAAAAGTTATTATTCTGATCAGAAAGAACTATCTTGCATTCATTTTGTAATGATTACTGCAATGGGAGAGTAAAAGACTTGTTTGTCGATAATAGTTTCTGAGTCCTTGCAGATAAATATTTTTCTACTTTAATTGCACCAAAGCTTAGAAAGCTCTTTATCTTTCAGTTGGATCAAATTAAATGGGTTCAACATCTTTTTACTTTAATACAGTATTAATCTCTCCAAAGTAACAGAAGTATAGGATAGAAGAAAAAATCCAGAATTAACTTGTTATTGCTAATATTTATCAACAAGAACAGTAGCTTTTACTCTGAAATGAGCCAGCATACTTTTTGTATGCTGTGATGTTTGTGGCTTTGAGATAGTTAAACCAGTTTCAACTTTAAAGCAGATCACCTGCTGACAGTACATATTGCTGAAGTATGAAGAATATTAGTAGTGTCAGTAAAATATATTTATTTTTCTTTCTTCCAAGAAATGTCTGAATAGACTAGGTGTTTGGAGTTACATTGGTAAAAATACTTGAATGGATCTTCAAAGGTTTTTAAAGATAACTTTGCCTTGTGTCTTCACCTACATAATGTGAATTTTGAATCTCTGAGAATAAAAAAGATTTCTAAGCAATGGTTTTGCATGAAGTGGAATAGAAGAACCAATTGTTCACTTTAAGTATGTTTCTACCACAAGTGTTTTAGTATGTATACTAATGCAAGTGTTTATTTGTTCTAAGCTACAACTATATTACTGATGCGTATTGGTCTCATTAAATACTAAAAATATTGCAAAGATAGTTGGATACTTAGTAAGGGCATGCTAAAATTTCACCATGTTTACTTCTATGGAATTGTTAATATCAGAAAAGAACAATAATCATAATATATTGAAAAAGAACATCTTTACATACTGTTCAGAACAAATGTGCCAGGTATAATCATCTTGCTCTGTTTTTTATTTAATGAACACTATTTATTAGATATATCGCAATATACGGTGGTACTTGAAAATGTGGTTTAGTAATTTTTCTTGGTAACAGTATAGATGTGCAGATTATATAGATCCCTCTTGCCTCTAGAAGATGCTTAGACAATGTGATTTGCTTCCTAATGTTTTTGATGCCTGTGTGCGGTTTAGAAAATGTTTAAGTAATGAAAATGTATATTTTAACTGTCCCATTTGTAGATCTCATGCTGTTGCATGTGTCAATCAATTCATCATCAGCAGAACTCAAGCTCTTATGTTGCACATAGATTCTTTTATTGAGGTGAGTGTGCATTCTTGGCTTGGGGGGGGGGTTAAGTCAAATTACATATCTGATTTATCAAGAACTTTGAATAATGTTTTACAGTCACCACTACCCCCAAACTCCACATTGCTGTCTTCCCATTCTTAGCTTCAATCCCCATGGATTGTAAATGAAGTTCATTCTGTGTGCTTATGCTCAGATTAGTCTAAGCACTCTCTCACCTCAAGAAATAATATTTTGAAAGATGCTTCCTTTTCTTAGATGTAGGAAACTCTTGTTGTATAAAGGTACTGGAAACAGTTTGTTACCTGTCATGAAGAGTTAAGTATGGGGTTCATCCACTGAGTCTGAATGATTGGATCTCTGAATACTACTACTTAATGTGGATTAGAAAGGTGATATTTTGGGTTATCTAGAGTATTTTATTTGCTACTGTTATGTACTTGAAGGAGTTTTCTACCTTTAGAGCTTCATTAAATGTTTAGGGAAAAAAAAAATTTCAGGAAATAATGTTCTTGTGTCCAATGTACACGACCAAAACACTGGGTAACAATACACATTGAGAGTCTGAAGAGTTCATTTGCTGAACTTTAAGAAATAATATGGTATTCTGAGGTGTGGGGTGGGAGGGTACAGAAATATATGTTTGCATACTTTAGTTTGCCAGTAATGTCAATTTAAATATAAGTTGAACTAGATGAATTGAGACTTTTCAACTGGTATTACTTTTGAACAGAATCTTTTTGCACTGGCTGATGATGAGGAGCCTGAAGTACGCAAAAATGTTTGCCGTGCTCTGGTAATGTTGCTGGAAGTTCGAATGGATCGCCTGCTTCCTCATATGATTAGTATAGTTGAGGTGAGTCTCATTTTCCAGATTGCATGCTGAAACATATTTGGGGTTGCAGAAATAATAACAAATTAAAAGCTGTCTCTGTTTATGCTGGGAGCGGAGAGATGCAGCAACACATAAATTCAGCAAGAGAAGGCCAAAGAAGCAACTTTATTAATTTACAACCCCGTTTTATATACCCTAGCCCCATAGGGCGACTGGTCAGTGATCACCCATCTCCTAGGGTGATTAGCTAAAGTCCTACAACACCTATTTCAAAATATTTTTCCAATGTACCATAAACAGAATTTAGCAAAACACCAGGTGTTGGTCCAGCTTCCAAAAACCATCCTGCTGTTTCTCATAACATGCATGAGAAAGGCAGGATTCTCACCGAATATTGTGAGAACCTGAGAAAATCCCTCTGCTAGCAGCTTTTCAGCATCCAGAAAAAGCATTCATCAGAATAGGTATGTTACTCATGCACTTGCCTACTCTTTGTTTTCCTTCAACATTGAGATTGCAAAAGTTTTCTTTGTAGTCAGTTACCAACTTGACATTGTATTTGACAGGCAGTGCATAAGACAGTTGTTCATTCTTTATTAAGTAATTGATCCTGAAATGGCTAGGATCAGCTATACCAAGGAGCAGCCAGGCATTGCCTGACCGCAAGTGAGAAGATCACGTTAAAAATCTTAGTTATACTGCTGATACTGCTACAATTTACACATTGAAGCTGTCACCTTTTTTGAATCTTTTAACCACAGCAAGATTAAGGAATGTTTTTTTATGTAGCTGAGTTGCTTTCTGAGCTACTAATGAAGCTGCCTGCCATTGCATTCAGTTGTAGAGGTTAATGTTATTTGATAGTTCCTTTATCATTCTAGATTAGTGCAGACTTGGCTACCAGAAGACCAATCATCTGTTTTTTGTCTGCTCAACTGTTTGAGTTGCAATTTCCATGTTTCTTGGAAATACTGTGAGTTTCTAGGTAGCCTTTACATAAGCTACTTGCTAGACTGGAAATATAGCGAAGATCAGTATGTTTCTCATGAAGATTTCATGTGAACAAGTGGGTCACAACCCAGTGTCAAATTCCATAAGGGCTAGGTCTAGACAAAATGAAGGCGGTGGTTTTTTTGTGTGTTTGGGTTTTCTTTGTTTTTTTTTTTTCTTCTGCACAAAGGCATTAGAGAGACATAAAATTGAGGTGACCTGTGACAGCCTTTGCCTGCTGTCTAGTCTTCCTACATGTTGTCTGGAATTCCATGGCACCAACCTTGGCTGACGTGTTTTCATGTAACACAGGACAAGTAGAGATTGTTGGTACTTGAGGTGTTGTGTTTTTCTTCTTTCATTTGGTTGGGTTTGGAGGGCTTTTGAGAGAGAAAGAGAATAAAGCTTTGGAGGTTATATTGTCAACAAGTGACTTCTTTGTCTTTTCACCCTCCTAAGATCAGTAAGGAACTTCTGGACTTTGCAGGTAGAAATGATGTCACCAAACAGAGGAAGATCATTAATTGTATCCTCAATGTATCCGATATTTTGTTGTTGGGAAAACTATTGCTAGATGGCTTCTCTACAAAAGACAGTAGTAGTGAAATTTTTTTCTATAACAAAGTTTAGAGTTTTTTTTTTCTTCCCAGTTTTAGCAGTACTGTGTACTGTTACTGATTTCCCCAGTTCTGTATACATATTGTAAATGTAATATCTCAGAACTGACTATTGTTCAACATTCAAATTAGTCTGGATTGGCTGCTTTGAATCTTGAATACCTCCAAGCTGAATGCTGCTGATGATGGCTGCTCTAACTGAAGGAAATCTTAGAGAGAAACTTGTATCCACATGATGTGTGGTTTCGGGGGTTTTTTATGCTTATGGAGAATCAGTTTTAAAATAGTTAAGAATATTAATGGTCCAGTAGCTATTCTAAGACAGATCTTGGCCTTCATCATGCTTTTAAAGCAGACAGGTTTAGTATTAACTTTCTTGCCAAGTTCCTGAAGCATACAGGAATGGTTGAGTTTGGATTTCAGTGGAATTTTTGAGCATGTACTTCAGGTGAGGAGAAACAGATGTGGTTTTTGTGGTGGTTTGTTTTGTGGTTTGGGTTTTTTTTTCATTTCTTTTCTCTTTCCTTTCTCTGAGAACATAACAACAATTTATGTCAGGAGTAGACTGACCTAACAGATCTCAGTTATTAGATTGCATTTGTATGTTCATAGAGCATATTTAGCCAGACACATGGCTTCTAAGATCTTTCTCAAATGAAGTTCTGACTTGTTATTTTACAATGCATAATGAGATTACTTGTAATATATGAATAGTGTATTGATGTTATGAAGTTATAACACAGAAACTCAGCTTGTTGCTAAAATCATAATATTACAGAATCACAGTATTACTGAGGCTGGAAAAGACCTCTGAGATCATCAAGTCCAGCCTATGGCTGTTGCTGTTTATACTGGGAGCGGAGAGATGCAGCAACACATAAATTCAGCAAGAGAAGGCCAAAGAAGCAACTTTATTAATTTACAACCCCATTTTATATACCCTAGCCCCATAGGGCGATTGGTCAGTGATCACCCATCTCCTAGGGTGATTGGCTAAAGTCCTATAACACCCATTTCAAAATATTTTTCCAATGTACCATAAACAGAACTTAGCAAAACACCAGGTGTTGGTCTAGATTACAAAAACCATCCTACTGTTTCTCATAACATGTGTGAGAAAGGCAGGATTCTCACCGAATATTGTCTCTGCTATCAGCTTTTCAGTATCCACATATGACCACACACTAAGCTAGACCATGGCACTAAGTGCCACATCCAGCCTTTCTTTAAATACATCCAGGACAGTGTATGCATCCTGTTGCTTTCAGTCTGTTACTGCTCAAAGGATGTTTTGTTAATGCTTTGTGCATCATGCTATTTTCTTGATGGCTTGACATATCAAGACTAACACAACACTGTTACAGAGTATAAAAACAAGTTCTGAATAATCTTCCTATTCTATTTTGTAATTTATTGTTATGAAGCAACTATTTCCATTGCCTAAAGTCAGTAGAACTTTATAGCTTATAATTAGAAGTACTTATTAAAATTTGGCACAACAATATTAAAAAAAAAAAAAAAAAAAAGCTTTCAAATACTCTTCCCGCACTTTATTTTGTTGCTACTATCATTGTTCTTACCATGGGGGCCTACAAGAACGCTGGGGAGGGACTTTTTACAAGGGCATATAGTGATAGGACGAGGGGTAATGGCTTCAAACTGGAAGAGGAGAGATTTTGATTAGATATAAGGAAGAAATTCTTCACTGTGAGGGTGGTGAGACTGGAACAGGTTGCCCAGAGAAGTTGTGAGATGCCCCCTCCCTGGAAAGCATTCAAGCCCAGGCTGGATGGGGCTGTGAGCAACCTGCTCTAGTGGGAGGTGTCCCTGCCTATGGCAGGGGGGTTGGATCTGGATGAGCTTTAAGGTCCCTTCCAACCCAAACCAGTCTATGATTTCCAGGCTGTGTATATGGCTATCGTATACCACTGAATGGAAGTAGCCTTTTCAATCTACTTCTATCTAACTTTGTGGAGCATATTCTATAATACATACTTAAAGAGGAAATGACAGTGTGAGGAGCACCTTCAAATAGAGATTACTTTTTGTCATTCTGTTTTTGTGTTTATGACAAATAACTAGATACAACAAAATAGTGTATTTTCAAGCCCTCTGGGGAAAAATGCCAAATCATTTCAGGTGCATTAATGAAGCCTTGCTTGCAATGGGTAGGACATTTTTCAACGTTTCCAAGATGTAATCTATTGACAATTCAGAATAGAGTAGTATTTCTGTTGCTGTCAGTTCTTAATCACAGTAGTGACCCTTTAGGAAACACTTGCAATTTAGTGCAGTTCTGTAGGAAGGAGTGTTTGTGGCAAATCTTGCATCCCTGAAATGTATAAGGATAATATAGGTCACCCCATTCTATTTAATTTTGAGAATAAAATGCTATTCTGAAGAAGAATTTCCTTCGCTTGTTTTAAATCCATGTGAGGAAAGATAGCTGCATGGACTTCTATCAGGCTTCTAAAATGAGTAGAATAACCAACTGTTTCAGAAATAGGAGCTGGCATGGAAGAATGCAGAAATTACTATTTCAAAATCTTCAAGTATCTTCCCTAAATTGTTTTGTCAGTTCTGTATAAGAAACTGATATAGCTGTGATGATTCCCCCCTGATTCAGTATACTTAGACTTTCTGTTTATGCAGGTATTTGATTATATTTTTTTTAATCTTGCTGTTAAAATTTAATCTCCCTTAAAGATTTGGTAGTGAATCTCTGAATTACCATTCATGTTAGAAAAAAGCAAGACCTTTTTTTTCTTCTGTTGTGGATTCTACTTAATTGCATCCTTTTTTAATGGTATTGGATATAAAAAATATTTTCATCTTATTAAGTGTATAGTTGTAACTTTTTATTCAAAAGAGAAGAGGGAGGAGGTGGTAAAATAAGAATTAAAAAAAAAAAAAAACAACTAAAAGCAAACAAAACTATGCTCATGTAACCGCTATTTATTATCTTAGATCTCTGTCTACAGTTTCTTGGTAATAATGTTTTCATCTAAGCAATGAAGAATCTGAATCATCTAGCATGGAGAAATAAGTCTCTTGGCTTATTGTCACCATATTCTTAGATAGTCTCTTACATCCGTTTCTTCCCCTTGTCCCAAAGAAACAAAATTACTCTGGTAGCATAGTCTGTTTTTGCAATGTTGATAGCTTCTTCTGGGCACTTAAATCTTATATAAGTAATTTTTTTTACATTGTGTAGTATATGCTTCAAAGGACCCAGGACCAAGATGAAAATGTGGCTTTGGAGGCTTGCGAGTTTTGGCTGACTTTGGCTGAACAGCCAATTTGTAAAGATGTATTATGTCGGCATCTTACTAAGTAAGTATTAAGAATTACAACTCCTAGTTAATTTGAAATAGTCATCTTTAAACTTCAGTTGACTTGTTCCTGGTTTACTCTTATAGAGACTGTCTAGCTTGCTGTATGCTTAGGAGTTTCCTGTAGCTAGTTCTTGTGCATATTAAAAATGACTGTAGCACAGAGGTCATTGAAAAGACTTTTGAGGCCTTCAGACTCGGCTCCAGAAACAATCTAAACTCTCACTGGTGCTTTGCCTTGAGCTTACCAGCCTGTTAAGCATCAGATGGATGTAAAGGTTCACTAACGTATGCTTAAGCTTAAACAAACATCTCCATGTGACATTATTTGTAATATCTGGTGTACCATGAACATTTTGTCTTGACAACTGCTATTGTGAGCATCTCTGTGCAATGCTTCTATGTCCATAGTCATGCCAAGGGTTCCCTATCTTTATGAAAAACATAAAGTGACAAGTTCATTTATATTTAGAAATCAATTTCATATCAATTGCCACTGTGATTTAAACTTGAAGAAACAATGTATAATGTTTCTTCATACTTCTTCAGACTGACAGTAGTTTTTTAAGTTTCAAGAAGTTGTCCGAAGTCTTAAAATGTAGATCCTTGATTGAACAGGAATGAATATCGAAGGTTGAGATTTAAACATCTGTGATACTGCTCATAACTTTTTTCCACACTAATCTGAAGATTTTTGCAATCGGAAACAAATTCTTCAGTGTTCCCAGTAAATGCCAACACTATTTTTGACATATGCGTTCAAGGTTTTTGAAAATACTAGAGCAGTTCTGACTGTTATTCTATTCTTCCAGTCAAGATATTGAGAGATCAGATGCATTCTTTTTATCAAAAATTACTATTTTAGATGTTAAAGCAATTTAAAGAAAAAAAAAGAAGTGGGGGTTGTAAAAATTTCAGTTTTCATAAGCAATTAGAAAGCAGAGAATTGAGATTATAATACCTACTGTAGCAATATAAGAGAATAGAAGTTGAAAACCAGAGAACCAATGTTATGAGAAGTGTTTTTTAAGTTTTAAAATGTTTTTACTTGACTCCTATTCTTATAGCTCAAAGGACAAAAGAATGATAGCACAGCTCTTGATTCTACTTACCCCCTTCCCAACACACATATTAACACTAGTGACCTTCTCAGTATAAAACTTAAATCTTTTCTGGCCTTCATGAACATTGACGTTGCAACAGGTTCATCCTTGGTTGTTGTGTAAATTTAAGAAGCTTTTAAATTTCTAGAAAACCATATAAGAGTAACATTACATATCTCTCATCTTTCGGTGTCATATTTGTTGAAAGCAATTTATTTGTTGGCGAGTCCTTTTTGACTAGGGAGCTGTATAAATTTCCCCATACTTGATGATAATCTTAATTTTTTTTTTATTTTAGATTAAGTAGGACAAGATATTCTAAAAACCTCTTCGCTGAAGATCTTGTTCCATTTTGCTCCTGTAGGCTTTTTTATAAAACATATAGTATATGTACTATATATAGTACATAAGTATGGTGCAGAAATGCCAATGAATAGGTGTTAATTGAAATGCTTACTCTACTTTCATTAAAAGTTCAGAAGGTAATGTGCTATTGAGATGCATAAATATTATTACTGGTCTGAGTACCTTCAGAAACAATACTCAGCTGCAGAATATACAGGGATTGAGTGTGTCACTGGTGTTGGATCAATCCATGGTGATTTCGGTATTACCTTGATTTGGATTGTAACACATATTTTTATTTTTATGGATTTAGTTTTGTAGTGAATGTGGTTTTATGTGAAGTATTTCACCTTTTCTCCCCTAGTACTACTATTTTTTTTCCCCATACATCAGTACCATTGGAGTCCCATGGTCATAACCAGTTTAATAACTAAGTAAAGTTTTAATATAGACTAATGACTTGACTACTGTCAGGATCTCTGCAATATTGGGGACTTATCTTAAGGGATTATACTTTAAGTAATCACAAAAGGATAGGAGGGATTAATGTAGTTAGACTTACATCCTTAACACTAGTGAGGTAGAGTCTTCAGCCACAGGTAAATAAAGTGACAAATACTATTCGTGAGAGACAAATTAATAGCTTGATTATCAAGCATATTTTGGGAATTTGAATTCTTACTGAAAAGCTTTAGACTTAATTTCTGAAAGGTGCTTCAGACTAAATTTCATCATGTGGAATAATATCCTGTGTAAAGCTCCGTTGTGCCATCTGGCTGTCTCTAGTTAGAAATTAACACTTTTTCAGATTACAAAGTATTGATGAACCTCATGAAATGGAGTATGGTTAAGGTACTAGCTTTTGTTATCAGGATAAGTTTTTGGGTTTTGTTGTTAGGGGGAAGTGGTTACAACCAAAATTATGGTCCACATAACTAAAAACCATCTTGCTTTATTTATGTGCTATTTTGACATAGAGTCCCTTGAGTTGGAAGGGGCCCATAAGGATAATTGAGTCCAACTCCCTTCTCGTTGCAAGACTGCCTAAAACTAAACCATATGACTAAGAGCGTTGTCCAGGCACTCCTTGAACTCTGTCAGGCTTGATGCCATGACCCTGGGGAGCCTGTTCCAGTGACCAACCACCCTCTCAGTGAAGAACTGTTTCCTAATGTCCAGTCTGAACTTCCCCGATACAGATTCATATCATTTCCTGATGTCCTGTCACTGGTCACCAGAGATAGGACATCAGCACCTCCCCCCTCTGCTGCTACCTTGAGGAGTTTGTAGACTGTGATGAGGTCACCCCTGAGCCTTCTCTTCTCCAAGCTGAACAAGCCAAATGACCTTGGGCCGCTTCTTCTAAGTCTTGCCCTCGAGATCTTTCACTATCTTGGTCACTCTCCTCTGGACACACTAATAGTTTCATGTCCTTCTTATATTGAAGCGCCTAAAAACTTCACACAGAACTTGAGGTGGGGCCACACCAGTGCAGTGTAGAGTAGGACAATCACCTCCCTCACCCAGCTAGTGATGCTGTGCTTGATGCACCCCAGGACATAGTTGGCCCTCTTGGCTGCCAGGGCACACTGTTGACTCCTATTCAACTTGACATCAACCCAAACCCCCACAGCTCTTTCCGCGGGGCTGCTCTCCAGCCTCTCGTCCCCCAATTTGTACATATACTCAGGATTACCCCATCCCAGGTGCAGAATCCAGCACTTGCTCTTGTTAAATTTCATACAGTTGGCGATTGCCCAGCTCTCTAGTCTGTCCAGATCTCTCTGTAAGGCCTCTTTACCCTCGAGGGAGGCCACAGCTCCTCCTAGCTTAGTATTATTGGCAAACTTACTTAACGTACATTCAATTCCTGTGTCCAGATCATTTATAAAAACATTAAAGAGTATTGACCCTAAAATTGAGCCCTGGGGAACCCCACCAGTAACTGGTCACCAGTCTGATGCATCCCCATTTACTACAACTCTTTGAGCTCAACCCATCAGCCAATTGCTCACTCAATGTATTATGGACTTGTTCAGGTGTGTGCTGGACATTTTTGTCCGAAGGATACTGTGAGGGAATCCAAAAAAATCACACATCTACTGCCTTCCCATGGTCAACTAGGTGGGTGACCTTGTCATAAAAGGAAATTAAGCTGGTTAAGCAGGACTTTCCCCTCGTGAACCTGTGCTGGCTATGACCAATGTCCGCATTGTCTCTCAAGTGGTTTTCAGTAACTCCCAGAATGTCCTTTTTCATAATTTTGCCAGGCACTGAAGTGAGACTGACAGGGCTGTAATTACCAGGGTCTTCCTTCTTGACGTGTATCAATATTTCTTTGTAGACTGATACCTGTGCTGGTAAATGGTATGAAATATTCAGAGATTGATATTATTCTGTTGAAGGTAAGCATTGTTTTATTTTATACTCAGGAAGAATATCTCTTTAGCTTCTGACTTGTAAATCAGAATGATATTGAGCCTGGTAGGCCAGATCTAGTCTGCCATCTGTTCAATGCAGATTTAGCTTTCTAGGTCAAGGTGTGCTGTTCCAAAAACTAAATGCAACTGCTGCCATATTTGTTGGAAAATAATCTGTGGACTTTCCTGCTTTGCCCCTGTTCCCTTCCACACAACTTTGGCAGAGCTGGGATACTTTTACCCATGAATTACTGCAGCAAAGCAGCCTAAAAAAATTATCAGAATTATTTTTAATGCCCTTCTACCTTGAACTACACAGCTTTTTCCATCACAACATTTTAGAATGTGTCTGTATACTAGAATTTCTCTATCTCTTCTTCCTTCTAATTCCTTCCCATCAAGAGTAATTCCTTAACAAGAAGAATGCTTTGTGCTTTCATGTGAGCTTACCTCTCTTGCTTCTATTTTCCTATCATTTTTCTGTTAAATACTGTAGTAGAATGCAGGAACAGTGGCATTTTTAGTTAGCTTGTCAGCGTAAGTGGGATGTGAATCTTTCATATACTCATAAAATCTTGAACTAAAATTTGCACTACATTCTTAACTTCCTTGAGCAATATAGTTGCACTAGTTTATCTGATAAAACATTTTGATGACAGGGGGACGTTGAAGAAGATGAAGCTATTCCGGATAGTGAACAAGACATAAGACCTCGTTTTCATCGTTCACGAACAGTAGCTCAGCAACATGAAGAAGATGGTATTGAAGATGATGACGATGATGATGATGATCTTGATGATGATGATACTATTTCTGACTGGAATTTAAGTATGTCAAAGTAATGTGTAAAATGTTTTAAAATATAACTACTTGCATAATACAAGAATCATAGAATCAAGAACCACAATAAAAAGAGAAGTTTGTGTGTAGGAATACCGAGGATTTGCTTTTGAATAGAAAAAGAACTATCTGCTGATATAATTGTTTGGTTGAGGCAGAGAGGGGAGTCTTTCAGGTGACATTTTGGCTATGTAACTGTATTGACCAAAGCTAGCTATCTGTAAGCTTATTTTGAATATGGCCAATAGAGCTGCAAACATCTACTGGATGCAATTGAACAGAAGCTTTGTATTTTAAATTTTAATTCTACAAGACAATATAAATCATGTATCACCTGTTTAATTTTATATATATAAAAATATAAGTCTTATTCATTATTCTTAGCTGGAGGAAGCTTAATAATGCTTTCTTTTACTTCAGTCTTCCCTCTAAATCGGGTTTCTGTGTTTATTTTTTTTTCCTCCATTTGAACATGCTACTACTGACAGCCATTACTAGTAGTTCAGATATAGTAGAGATGAATGTACCTTGAAGCTTGTGAATCAAACAACTTTGAGACATATCTAAACATTTTTAATTATTATTATTTTAGAAGAAAATAAGTGCATATATGCTTGATTTTGTAAAGTATCTTTTTTTTATATAGTTTTAAATTCATAATGCTGTTCTCGTAGTTGTTGTGTGTAGAGATTGCAGAATTAAATACATATTTTCTAAAAAACAGCTGAAATAACACAGTGTCCTGTGGTCCACAGTTTTGGTTAATATAGTGACGAAGCTAAAGCTGTCTCGGAAAGAGAGAGAACAGAACAGTTATGAAATCTGTTTTGATGTATGTCATCTGGACTCGAGAGAATCTGGATTTTCTGAAATTCAGAATTGCTCTGTATTCGACTTCAAATTTGAACAGAGAGGAAACATCAGCACATCATGAAAATTAGCAGCATTGCTTACTAATAAGGCCTGGCAACTAAATATGGGAGTCTGCCTTTTTTCCTTGTCACAGTTTAGGGTCAGGGTGGCCACTTAGACCTAGAACAGACACTCTCTGTTAACCCCCCTCCCTCCCCAGAGGGGAAGAGAAAGGGAATGAGGGAGACTTAGCGATTAGAAAAGGAAACTAGAACAGCTTGAATGAAAAGGAAATTAATAATAATAAAAATGGAATATATACAAATATATACAAAACCAGTATGGAACCCAACCCCCCTGATGGTAATTCCATCACCGTCACCACTGATGCTGTGGGGCAGGCACCGGGGGAGTCCCAGACTGGGCCCCGCAGCAGACGGGAGCTGTGTTCAGGAGCTGGATTCTGGTACCAGGTTCAGGAACACACAGAGCACATCGAAGGCAGAATGGACAGAGTCCTCCTTGGGTGCTCCGAGGAAGGAACCAAAAGAGGACCCAAGCCGAGCCAAGCAAAGCTGGCAAAGCAAAGCAGTCCAAGAGGGGAGAAGAGCCCAGAGAGTAGTAATTCTAACCATGGGGTGTTGTCACTGCTAGAAGCAGACACTGTCTGTGAGAACAGGCTGCTACCTTCAGACAGTGCAGGGAGTTAGAAGAACTGAGCTGAAAAGTAAAATCACTGAACAGAATTAGTTCTGTTCTCACTCAAACCAGGACATTCTTCTAGTAGAAAGCTGAAACAGTCTCATCTGAAAGCAGCAAGTCCTGGTCTTGGGGAGTCCGTATTGTTTATTATTGCTTTGCAATGGAGATCTGCTCTGAGTTAAGGGATCATGTTTTGTTTTATTCAAACCTGTTGGACATCATCTAGGAGCAGAGCAGAAAAAGTTTTGTATTTATTATGTATTCTAGTAGTTGCTATCTCCCAGCTGAAAACTTATCTGTGTCCTGCTTGGGCCCACTAGCAGTAATGTCCAGTTTAGAATTTTTACATGTTACATTTGCTACGTGTATTTTGCCTGATTACCTGTTTTGTATATACTTTTGTTCCAGTTGGATCATTTCTGACAGATTAAGAAAGAACTGAGATCATAATAATAAAAAAAAAATGCAGTATGAATTCTGTAATGTGAACATTCTTTATAAATCCATCTTAGCATTATTTTTATAGACATGACGGTACCACAGCAGAAAAACAGAGTAAGGATTTCTGAATCACCTTTTGAAGTTATTCTTTTATGAGCTTTTGTGTGCTAAAAATATGAGATTAAAAACTTTGAAGCAAATTTTGAAATGGTGTTCTTTGTATTAGTGCATCACAAAATTAGGAGTAAGATATAAACGCTCATAGCAGAGGTCAGTGAATTTCTTTCAGTCTAGAGAGTCATGATTTTGCCATGGTTTTGCTTTGAGACATGGATTATGTTTGAACATTTTCTTTTTAATCAATTGCTAATAATTTTAGGCTATTTCTTCTTAGTTTCTCCAAACTGTTATGTTCATGTCGCAGACCTTCCTTCTTCCATAATGTTACATTATCCTGAAATAATGTAATTTATATAATGATGCAATATAATGGTGTGGTTCCTGTCAGTGAGTGTTTTAATATTCCTGGTGTGTAAGTCCTTTTAGTGGGTATAAAAATGCTGCAAAATTGTCTTTCTAAGAGCTATGGCTTTGTACCAGAGCACAGTGGATCCATGCGTATTGTAATGAAATGAAAATATCTTTCCTTCTAATGACTTGGCAGCTCAAAATTAAAATGAGGATTATACTAAGTACAACTGCTTGTATAATAAGCGGATTAACACTGTTAACTCCCCTCAGGGAAATGTTCTGCTGCTGCTCTAGATGTCCTGGCTAATGTATTTCGTGATGAACTTCTGCCACACATCTTGCCCCTTCTGAAGGAATTGCTCTTCCATCCTGAATGGGTAGTTAAAGAATCTGGTATCCTTGTTCTTGGAGCAATTGCTGAAGGTAAGACAACAGTGCATATCAGGTTGCTGAATTTTTTATTTATTTCTAAAGTAGCTCTGTGATTCCTTCTAGGTGAATTTACTTGTGCAAACAAATACGTGTCCTTAGCTGATTTTGGGTTTCATTATTAATCTCTACATCTACTAGTTGATGACTGCAGTTACTTGTTTAATTTTTCATTTTCAAATCTATGCATGTTTCAGAGGCTAAATAACTTAGATAATTTATTTTATTCCTTCCTTTCTTAACTCTGCAGCATATATTTATTGGTTTCTCATGAAGTACTACCTTGTTTTGATACAACAGGAATATTTACTAAATTTGAGCCTTACATTTCATTCAGTGTTTTCAGAAATGGAGAAGACTGGTCCTGTGACTTCAGTGCCTTGAGCTGCTTTTTGTGGATGGTTCTCTGATTTAAATATGATAACTTCCACTTCTTTGTATTTACTCACAGGCTTCACTTTTTTCCTGTATTTCCAGCATCTTTGTCCATTTTACAAACTGAAGTAATATGTTTGTCTCCATGCCTGGATTATCCATCTTTTGCTCCAGTGCTTAGTGAACATACTTTTTCTTTGTTGGTAGAAAGTTTTTTTTGTTGGTTTTGATTTCAAGTCAAGCAAAAGGTACAAGTTAGTACTTCTGGCAAATCTCAGTGTATTATTGCCCTTTCTGACTTGAAATGTGTAGTTTTTATTGCTGGTCAGTATTTGTGTGATATTAGGAAAAGAAAAGTTAAATTTCAATGGAAACCTTTTTAATGAGATGGTGATTTGTTATCAAGGTCTAATCTTTCTCTACTTGTTGTCTTGGTTGTTCTGAGTAGACTGGCATAAGACTTCTAAGCTTTACAATCTAATTTCATTTGGATGTTCTTGCTATATTCCATTTAATAAAGCAGAATTTCTGGGGATTGGAAAAGCACTGTAGTAGAAATGTAATTGACATGAATGTAAATTTGATTGGGGATTTTAATTATTGTTTAAGGTGAGATTTCTTTTTAGGACTTAGCATAAATTAGGTAGACTTGCTTTGTATATTGTTAAAATGTATTACTACATGATATTATGAAAATATGTCCCTTCTAGGAAATAACAAAAAGTTCTATCATACTGTAATAGGTATATTTTTCCTTCTAGGCTGCATGCAAGGTATGATTCCATATCTTCCTGAGCTGATCCCTCACCTTATTCAGTGCCTCTCTAACAAAAAGGCTCTTGTGCGCTCCATTACGTGCTGGACTCTTAGTCGCTATGCACACTGGGTAGTTAGTCAACCCCCAGACACATACTTGAAGCCGTTAATGACTGAGTTGCTAAAGCGTATTCTGGATAGCAACAAGAGAGTACAAGAAGCTGCCTGCAGGTGAGCCAAATCTTAAACAAAGCTCACTATCCATGTATGCATAACAGGCTTTACAGAATACTTTTAAATTTTGATCATCACAATGTAAGAGCTGAATCTTTGTGTTCAATCAAAATAAATTGAGTTTGTCTCAATTTTTACCATTTTCAAAACATATCTTGAATGAATTTGAGGACTAAATACAGTTCTGTGTTTAAACAGAAATGGGTAGTGTGGGACATTTTGGAGTGGTCTTGTTTCGTTTTTTCCAAGATACTGACTGACCTGTTTGGTATGGTTTTTTTGTCATTCAGTGCCTTTGCTACTCTAGAAGAGGAGGCTTGTACGGAGCTTGTTCCTTATCTTGCATATATACTTGACACTTTGGTCTTTGCATTTAGTAAATACCAGCATAAAAACCTGCTCATTCTTTATGATGCTATAGGAACTCTAGCAGATTCTGTAGGACATCATCTAAATAAACCAGTGAGTATACATTATGTTCTGTAGAAATTGTCATAATTGAAAAACTGGTTTGGTGGCTTTTGTAGTGTGCTTTACATGTTATAAAACAGAAATGCTGAACTTTTTTGTGTGGGCTTCAATAATAATAAATATGTACATGTAAAATACATAGACTACATGTAATTTTCTCACTACACAAATACTCCCCATTTTGAATAAACAATTGTGTGTGTGGTGGCTTGTGAAATGTGTTTCTCATTATTATTATTATTATGACTCTTTTTTCTCTAGAGTTTTTCAGCTCAGAAGAGATACATATATCAATAGAGATATGAAATGGGACTTTAAAGAAATTGATGGAATGCGTGCTAATTTCTAATGCCTTTTTTTTTTCTTTGTAACCACTTTCAGTATAGCTAAGATACTCTGTGTGTCTTTGCAACGTATTGGAGCACATCTTCATTAGAAATTGCTTTATCAGAGAGTGGGATAGACATGCATTTGATATACATAAAAACACAGAATCCTTTGGACAAAGCACAGATAACACACAGGCAAATATAGTGGAGGTTTTTTTAGTGTACATACATTTGTTAATAGGATATGCGTACATGTTGTGTGCATCTTATGATGGTCATTGAAATTTGCTTTATTTCTCTGTAGTGCTTCACATGACATAGACACACTAGAATAAAACAATTTGGGTTGTTGCCATGGCATTTTACTTGTCTTCCAAGACTCCACACCATCAAAGGACATCTTTTCCAAAATCTTTCTGGCTATGGCCAGCTTGACATTTGACAGAAACAAGAGGAAGGCTAAATGGGAGCTCCTCATTATGGTGGGACTTTCTGCAGTCACTTAGAATATTGTATATTTGGACATAGCATTAGCTGACAGCATCTGATGGCTCTTTGGACACTTTCTGGGAGCAACAGTACTAGAGGGATGCCTTGCTTAATGTCCTTGTGACTGTGACAGCAGTGGCAGGGAAGGTACAACATCTTTATACAGAACTGGTGAGCGTGCCCTGCTGGAGGGATAGAAAATTTCTTTATGAATGGGTAGTTGTTTGAGGAAGAGGTTTCAGGAACTTGGGGGGATAGGGTTGTAGCATCAGGGTAAGGGGAGATGTTTGAGAAAAGCAGGTGGCAGATGCACAGCCAGATTGCATTGATGGTAAAAACATTGTAGGCCCTGAGGCAATCCTCTAGATTCGTAACCACCTAGGCAGATATTAAAAGTTAGACTGGAGCCAAACCTGGAGGAAAAGATTCATTCTGCAAAGTTACTTATGTGCCTCATCAGAAAAATCTTAAGACATAAATTGTAAATTCTAATATTAAACTACTTCTACATATTGCAACAATTAGTGGTTTACAGTATATTGATTTTATTTTGCTGAAAAAGTAGAATATATCAATCCTTAATATATCAATTTTCTATCTTTGAAATAAGCTAGTGTGCAATGAAGTGTTTCAGTATCTATCTGATGCAATTTTATCCTAAACAGGAATATATTCAGATGCTAATGCCTCCATTAATTCAGAAGTGGAACATGTTGAAGGATGAAGATAAAGATCTCTTCCCTTTATTAGAGGTAAATGTTAAAATTTAAGTGTTCTTTATCAACTCTTTAGGAATTACCCTTATTACTAAAGATGCTTCTACTAGGAAGTGTGACTAAAAGCTGACCATGTTGGGTATTTTCCATTATGGAGAAAATATTATGACTGTAGTGAGAAAATCTTGTGACTGATGAAATGTCATTACGTTTAGAAGAAATCTTTTCATTTTGTTTATTTTCCTGCCAATCTTGACTGTTTTCTTTGGGATTCTTTATTTTTAAAAAATTGTTCCACCCCCGTGTTCTTGTCTTCTCTCCTTTCATCTCTCCATTAAAACTATTATCAGCCAGGCTAAAGGTATGAACCAGACTATGTAGTCTATTCTCTGTACTTTCCAAGTGTGAAGCAGGACAACACTTTAGAGAAATTATCTCTGTAACTCTTGGGTAATGTTAGTGCTTGTACATGATCAGGATACTGAAGCTTAGTATAAGTGCTAGCTGAATTATAGTAACTGTCTTCATATGAACTTTCTTTACCACCTCCAAGAAGATGCTGCTTCTGAGAAATTTTTCTTAACTGACATATGTAGAAGAGAATAACAATTACCTGACAGTTGCCTTGTCTCAGATAATTGGTACTGCATTTCTAGGTTGTTTTTACTTAATCAGTTACTTGTGGGTATATTTAAAATGCTTTTAATTTACCTCTCTCAAGTAAAAGGCACTTTGGGGAGGTGAGGAAAGTTAGTGTGCATCTCTCTTGCCTATTTTTTATTTTTAATTTTATTCCAGTGCCTGTCATCAGTTGCTACTGCCTTGCAATCTGGCTTTCTTCCATACTGTGAACCTGTGTACCAGCGTTGTGTAAATCTGGTGCAGAAGACTCTTGCACAAGCCATGGTAATTTTCTATTGCTATTCCAATGTTTTCAGAATATCTTCTTAAACTAGTGTATTAACTATGTAAAGTTATGGGTTTGCAGGGAGATTTGTAGTATTAACCATTGAATATTTAAATGAAGCTGCAGTTCTGAAACTAATTTTGTTTGGTTGATGTAGTGGGTCTGGCTGAGCTGCTTTTCCCCACCCAGCCCTCATGCTGCAGCACTGGGAGCTGGAGGGTGTTGAGAACACACCCGTGTTATGACTGCCAGTGCTCACACAGCACCAGAGGCTGGGGGGGCAAGATGGGGGAGGGGATACAGCCGACCTGAGCTGACCAGTGGGATATTCCATACCATATGACATCAGCTCAACTATAAAGGGAGAGGGCAGGAGGAGGATGGGGGGGGCCATTCTGCTTTGTCCTCCAAGCAACTGCTACGTGTTCCTGGAGCCCTGCTTCCTGGACTCGGCCTGACATCGCCTGCGGACGGGAAGTAGAGAATAACATAACCCACACCCCTGTGCTTTGTGTCTTATTCTCTCCCTGCGTGCTGTGCTGAAGGGGGTTGGGAGGAGTGATAGAAGGGCTTGGTGGGCACCTGGTGCCGTGCCAGGGTCAACCCACCACAGTTGGTTTGTTTTGTTTTTACTTTTATGCATACCCCTGAAAAAATCTAATACTCATTTTGAAAATGCATACTTATTTGTTGCAGTTGCACAATGCTCAGCCAGACCAATATGAGGCTCCAGATAAAGATTTCATGATTGTGGCTCTTGATTTACTCAGTGGTTTAGCTGAAGGGCTTGGAGGCAACATTGAACAGCTAGTGGCTCGCAGCAATATCCTGACACTAATGTACCAATGCATGCAGGTGAGATGAGTAACCTGTTTAATCCAAGGATTTTCTTTCTTAAGAGAATTGGAAACACTTCTAGAATTGTCAGGTTTTTTTCTTCCTCTCTTTAGGATAAAATGCCTGAGGTACGGCAGAGTTCTTTTGCATTGTTAGGTGATCTGACAAAGGCGTGTTTTCAGCATGTTAAGCCTTGCATCGGTATGTTTCTTTTACATATTAAATAACTAACATGTTTTACAAACTGGTAAGAGGCTGGTTTAGCCATTGCTAACTTCCCTTTTCTGTGGCTTGACTTGTCATGGTGTTTTAAGTTTTCATTTTCCTTTATCAGCAAGGGTCTGTATTCTTTTCCTCTTTGAACTGTGTTTAAGATATGTTCTTTTTTTAGACAGTGGAAAAGTTAATTTTGCTGCTTGATTTTTACAATGTAACATGCTTCCTGTTGTGCTGGAATACAGCAAAGCAGATGTACTTAGACTTCAATTAGAACACTCACTTTCTTTGATAAATCCTTGAATTTGTAGCTTTTTTTGTTGTTGTTGTTCTAGAATCTACTGTTACATATAATTTATATATATTGAAATTAGAAAACTTGTTCTAAAGGGTAGGTTTGGGGGTTTTTTTTGTTTCATTTTTAATTTCAGTGGGGAAGTACCATCACTTATACACTTCCACAATATTCACTGTATTTTCCCTCAGATACTATTGAGATACACTTGACAAATGAATGCTTGGATAGGCTTGGAACTTTAAAATTTATTTGTCAGCTGTTATAATCTATCTTTGTGAATAATATTTTATTAAAATTTAATCAAGTCTGTGATTTGCCTTCTGCACTTCACTGTTGTTGGCCATTGGGGTTTTTTTGAGGGGGTAGTGTTGTGTTTGTGGTTTGTTGTCAGGGGAGGTTGTTTGGATTTTGGTTTGTGGGGTTTTTTGTTTATTTTGTTGTTTTTTTAGCACAGCTGAATACATAGCTATCCAGGTGTGTTTTATCTTCCCCCACCACCAGGAAGGGGAGAAAAATGATTACATAAAGATAAAGTCTATTAAAATATTTTTTAAATCATAGTTTGAAAATATTTGTATCAATCCACTTAGGTTGTAAAATCCAAGTTAATCTGATATATAGCAGAAATACAGCTCTTGTTAATTAAGGTGTAATGCTTTACAAGAATTTAAATATCTTACAGATGACAAGATGGTTGTATTGTGTGATGAGATTTTAAAATGTTTTTCTTTCTAGCTGACTTCATGCCCATCTTGGGAACCAACCTAAACCCTGAATTCATTTCCGTGTGTAACAATGCCACCTGGGCAATTGGAGAAATCTCCATCCAGATGGGTAAGACTTGTAATTTTTTTGTTCTTTGAATCTTTGCACATTTAGAATGGTTTGTCTGGGTTGGGTATTTTTATTAATTTTCAGTGATACTTTCATGTTAAAATTTAAATTAAATTTGATACTCTTGTCCTTGACAGTAAATTCAATGTACCAGATCTAAATAGATTATGTATATTAATGATCATTTTCTTCTGAATGTTTCTTTTTGTCTGTTTCAGGTATAGAGATGCAGCCTTATATTCCAATGGTGTTGCACCAGCTTGTAGAGATAATTAACAGACCCAACACACCAAAGACATTGTTAGAGAACACAGGTACCCAAAAACCGAACCATTCATGGTGAAGGGAGATAGATAATTTCTTAAATAATTATTTTAAAAATTGACTAGAAGTTATTTTATTCCCATGTATTTGGCATTTATAAGCAAAACCAACTCTGTTTTTCAGAAGCTCTTACAAGTCTCAGTCTTGCAGCAAACCATTATCATATATCTAGATTATTAAAGTTATTGCTTTCTCACCTTTATAACATTTTCTATTTATTTATCATCTATTATTCTTCCAATTTTATTTATGTGTACAATATGACAAATGTATGCAGTAACACTTAAAGACTTAGTGGCTTTACACTGATTTTAATATATGCATGTCCTTACACATGTGTACTGTATATATATGTCTAGTATTTGAAACAAATGTAAGTGGCATATATAAAACAAACAATGAACTTTTTGAATTTACAAAAAAATGCACTTTTTAAAAATTATTATTTTGTAAGAATATGCACAAAAATCTAGATATGTGATGGCAGTTTTACCACAACATAACTGAAATTACATATAACTTCAATTACGTGGTCACTTAGGCTTCTTTTCAGAAATTTATTATTAACAGTGGCATGCACATTTTTATGTTCTGTCCAGCAGCTTTGCCTTCCAAATTGGGAGCAGCCCCAAATGCTTTATTGAATCAGAATTTCTGAGTCTTTGCATTTATAGAGGGCATGTTCTGGTATGAAGAGCACCTTCCATACATCAACAAAACTTTATTAATAATTTAACAGGTTTCTGATTTGCTGTTTTACTAACTGAGAATCTTTTGACTTTTTTTCTGATTGAAAACTTCCTTATAAGAAAACTGATAGCTTGGTCATTATACTTGACATAATTGGAAATTATGCAAATTCAGTGCTACAGTTACTTTTTTAAAACTAAGTATGAGATAAATTGGAGAGAGAGTTCTTTCAGTGCATATTTTCCCTCCAGTATTCTCTACACCCCACACCCTTGTTTAGGATGGAAGGTGAACTTGAAGGAAAAATTGCCTAGTTGTCTGGCATATTATAAGTACTGCTATTTTAAAAGATAATTTTAGAGCAAATAACTGCTTGTTATGAAATACACCATGAAATAGTATATCAATATAAAGTTTCTTTCCCCCTGCCCCGACACCCTTTGTCTGCACTGATGGATATGTAATAGCTGTAACTGAGAAGCATCCAGGACTTAAAAGTTTGCTTCCATCACTGCTACAGAATTTTTTTAAACATTCAAAAACTATGACTGTTTGGTTTTTTTATAGTATCTTAATAGTTACTTTAAATGTGGATGAATAAATGCAAATAAATGTTGAGTGTGGTGTCCTTATAAGTTTGCTGTGGGATAGTGTGCTGCATGCCCTTGGTACATGCAAGAGTATTAGTGTTTTCTGCTTTAGGTTGTTATGTAACAAGCTATGAAAACACTTCTCTTATGGAAACATATGAGACTACCTTAAGTAAAAGTAGTTGCATAGCAAATGATGAATACCTGCCAAAAAGTTAAGCTTTGACAGAAATTACTATTCCTTTTACAGACTGTAGCTGTGGGAACTTAGAGATAAACATTAAAAGTGTATTTACACTTGAAGCTAGCACTTCAAATGCAGTTTTATAAGTTAGATCTGCCAAAAATTTGAGACACTGCATATTGAAATTGAGTAATGTCTGGGCAAAATAGTACATTACCAGTGAGCTGCAGCTTTCATGGAATAACTACATTTCAAACTGCTAGTATATCCTAAACTAAACTAAACTTTTATTGGAGAAAGCATCATCTGCTTTATTGCATGTTTCATAAAACTGTTCACAAATGCCTGTTGATTAGTGTTGCATAGTATGTCCCTTGAACATAGGTTTCCTTTCTCTGCCTCATATAAATCTTCTGGATTTTAGTATTATTCATGTATTTTGCTTCAAGTAATCCTGATACGTTATTCCTCACCTTCTCTAAAGATTAATCATTAGTGAGTTGAGCAAACACCATTAAAACACATTTGCATAATGATATTTTCTTCAGTCTGTCCCTCAGAACAAAGGACCATGCTACCTAATGATCCAAAGAAGCAGTTTTGCTTTTCATGTGTCTTTATGCTTTTGCATCAGAAGTCAGATTCTTATACAGCTTTTATGAGGAAGTGTTTTTTGCACATGAGAAATACTGAGATTAAAGAATTAATTTTCTGCAGTCTGATGCTGTCAGTTAGCAACCACTTTAAATTCTCTACAAGATTATGAAGAAAAGAAATATTTGGTACTCTTTGAAAAATGTTTGATCTATTTAGCATTTATTAGATAGACCACAATATGTTAAATGTGAAGTAGTAGGCCTATTAAAGTTCTGAAAAAATAAAATATGTAGGACTACTTGATACTAAAACTAAAAATTATTAATTCCTTTCTGCCAAAAATATCCATAATAGCACTTTTTACCTATCTATCATAAACTTAAAAGTTTTTAATAAATTTACTGTAAGAGATGATTCTGATGAGGGCAGAATGACTGATTAAATCAAAAAGCCTTTGGATTTTAAATTGTGTTTTTTGGTGTTCTCTCATTTTCTTTTCTTTTTCTTTTACCCTGGAGAGTATACCATATATGTTGCTGCCTC
>JANVCC010008959.1:117279-211502 GCA_025345505.1 Todiramphus chloris collaris | reverse complement strand
CGTCCAAGGTAAGGAAGTCCCCGGTACTGTGCAAACAATTTCTTCAGCTTTACCTTCTTCAATCCTTTGCTCCTTTCTACATTGTTCAATCTGCAATACCACTTTATCCTGATCTTTCCAAAATTTTCAGTCCCATTCTATTCACGCTCAGGTTGGTGCACACTTATATTTTTGCAGCAGTTTATCCATGGCAATCCTGTCCGTGACTCCAATTTTACTGTTGCATTAAGGTTGTGAGTGTGATGCTTGCCTACCAGAGCCCAATGGCTTGCACTGAGCTGTTTTGGAAAGTCAAAAGTATTTCTTAGAATACTGACTCAGAGCCCTGGCTAAGGGCTTGCATGGAGATAGTAGTTACCTGTTTCAGAGCCTGGTTAAGGACTTATGCTGAGACAGTGTAAAAGTTAAAACAGGTAGGTTTGATTTATTAAAGTGACAGATACAATACTTTCGGAATTGCCATTGATAAATGCACTAACTGCAAAAAAAGGATAAGGGAGCTCGAGTTCATAGTTCCTGGGAAACATCCAACATGGTTGGAGGTGCAGGCCTTTGTAATAGCACTAATAGGTAATAGTGATACAAGAAAAAGGTATCCCAGTTATTGAAGGCATAGTTCTTGTCAAGAAAGCGTCCCTGTCTTGTGTGGAGGAAGAGGAGCACAGCCCGTCAACACTCTCTGCTAGACTTTCAGTCTTTTCCCCCAGCGTCCCTGAGAGGTGTATTCCCTTTGTGATTTTTATATCCTGATCCCCTCTGTCCCTGCCTTCTAGGTGACATTTAGTATGATTTGTGTGGAGAGTTGAGTAGCATAGTCATGTATGTTTAGCATGTACTCCCTTGGGCTCATTACCATACTTAGGGATGTAAACTTTAATATTAATTTTACTGTTAATTAGGCAAAGGTCTTCACTCTGAAATTCTGGCCTTCAAGATTTATGTAAGATCTGTTTGCTTCTGTTGGTTTATTGGAAACAGGGCCGTCTTATCTTCACAAGACTCCTTCCTTCGGCCTTTTGCTGTGCCAGCTCAGCCCTAGAGATAGCACAAGAATGTCATGGTCACAAACATCTGAACCTTTCTCCCAAAGCACACTAAATTACCTGTATTCCTGTCTCACAGCAAACTAAACTGTTATGCCACAAAAGAAAAGGATAGTATTCTTTTGTACCAACATCGGGAAGACTTTTGTCACTGTCTCCCATAACATCTTCCTAGGGAAGCCTGGGAATTGTGGGTCAGATGAGTGGACAGTAAAGTGGATTGAGAACTGCCTGAAGGACAGAGCTCAGAGGGCTGTGATCAGCAGTGTAGAGTCTAGTTGGAGGCCTGTAGCTCACGGTGTTCCCCAGGGGTCAGGACTGGGTTCAATCTTGTTCAACATATTCAGCAATGACCTGGATGAAGGGACAGAGTGGACCCTCAGCAAGTTTGCTGATGATACGGAACTGGGAGGAGTTGCTGACACTCCAGAAGGCTGTGCTGCCATTCAGCGAGACATGGACATGATGGAGAGTTGTTCAGAGGGGAACCTCATGAACTTCAACAAGTGCAAGTGTAGAGTCCTTCACCCGAGGAGGAATAACCCCATGCAGCAGTACAGGTGAGGGGTTGACCTGCTGGAAAGCAGCTCTGCAGAGAAGGACCTGGGAGTCCTGGTGGACAAATTCACCATGAGCAGCAATGTGCCCTTGTGGCCAAGATGGCCAATGGTCTCCTGGGGTGCATTCAGAAGAGTGTAGGCAGCAGGTCAAGGGAGGTTCTTCTCCCCCTCTACTCTGCTCTAGTTAGACCACATCTGGAGTACTGTGTCCAGTTCTGGGCTCCCCAGTTCAAGAGAGACAAGGCACTGCTGGAGAGATTCCAGCAGAGGCTATAAAGATTCTGAGGAGACTGGACCATCTCTGTGACATGGAAAGGCTGAGAGCCCTGGGCCTGTTTAGCCTGGAGAAGAGAAGCCTGGGAGGAGATCTTATCAATGCTCATCAGTCGCTAAATGGTGGGAATCAGGATGGGGAACAGACTGTTTTCACTGGTGCCCAGGGACAGGACAAGGGGCAACAGAGACCAAGTGGAACACAGGAAGTTCCATCTAAAAATGAGGAACCCCGTGAGGGTGCCAGAGCCTGGTCCAGGCTGACCAGAGTGGTTGTGGAGTCTCCTCTGGAGACTTTCAAAACTCACCTGGATGTGATCCTGGGGACCCTGCTTTAGCAGGGGAGTTAGACTAGATGATCTCTAGAGGTCCCTTGCAAGCCCCTACCATTCTGTGATTGTTAATTTTTTGTCTTTTACTTACAAAGAGTACGTAAATAATGGACTTTGATTAACTATATTTTGATACTTCTGTCAGTCGTTTTTATGTTGAGGGTAAAAGATGACATACTAAAACCTATTTTTCAGATGCAATCTAAGCTTTTTAGAAAAGAAACAACAAAAACAGTAACAACCCCTTCATTCTTAAAACTTGGGTAGGGAAGATTCTGTTTCAGTTTTAGATATATACTGTCTAAATAGTCAATATGACAACGAAGATGCATCACTTTAAAGTGGTGCATCTCAAGAATAGAACATGATTTTCTCTTTAGTCTCTGCATCTCCAAAGTACCAATGTAATGATTCCAAGAGGAAAAATAATGCGAATTTCACCCTTCTCTGCCTGGAATCCTTCTCCCTGAAACACAAGAATTGAGCCTCTGTCTTGTTTTGAGTTTTTCAGTTCATTTCACTTACCCTTTAGTTTGTGCTTAGCATTTCCCTATTCTGCTGTCCATTTGTTCTTTCACATAGCTCAAAGGGAGGAAGTAATTAAAGATTCTTCATTATCCCACTCTCCTTCTATGTAGTTGTTATCCTCAATTCCTATCTAAAAATATGTGCATTATCTACTTAATAATAAAGTTTTAATGGTGTAGGAGTGTTTGTGACACGCTATATCCCACCAAGACCAGAAAGTTCAATAAGCTGATAGTTGTCTCTGCATTCTTCAACAGTGTCTGCCCCCAACAAGACATCATCTACATATTTTAACAAGGTGGCAGTGGTCGTCTTACCTTGTCATTGCTCCAGTTCTTTTGCCAGACTGTTTTTGAATCCTTGGGGGAGCACTGTCCAGCACAATTGCATTTTGCTCCCTGTTATGGGGCTTTCCCATTCAAATGCAAATAGCTTCTGGTTCTGTTCTTCCAATGGAATGCAAAAGAAGGCATCCTTTAAGTCCAGTACTGTAAAATAAACATTTAAATCAATTGTCATTAGCAGAGTGTAAGGATTGGGCACCACCGTGTGTACATTAGTCAGTATTTGATTAATAGCTCTCAGGTCCTGTATTAAACAGTATTCCTGTGAATTTGACTTTTTAACAGGCAGAACTGGAGCATTATATTCTGGTTGACATTCTCATAACAGTCCATATTTTAGAAAATTATTAATTATTGGCTCCAGTCCAACACAGGCCTCCAATTTCAAGGGGTATTGTTTTTGTCTTACCGGCTTTGCTATTGGCTTCAACTCCACTCTCACCAGTTCTGCCGATTTGGCTCTTCTAGGTCTCTTGGTTGCCCAGACAAAAGGGATCACTGCATCCCTGATTTCAGAGGATACTTTAGTTTGGTTTCCTTTATTTGCAGCATTTTGTATTTAGCCTCTAGTTTCCTTCCCAAGCTTTTTCCAGCACCATTCTTTTTCCCTCAGGCAGAAACAAAGTATTCAGTAACATCTTCACATCTTTCCAGTCTGGATTATGATTTTCAACTATCATTTTAAAAGACTGATACATTCTCTCCAGATTTTCCCAATAAAACCCATCAGACTCCTTCCAATTCATTAAATCTGAGCTTGAAAAAAGAACTGTCACAATAACAGGCTCTCCATCTAGTCCCACTTCCTGTCACAGCAGAGCCTGAATCACAGGATTCTGTTGTGCCTGGGTTCTGCCTGCAATGGGGATAAATCCTTCAACTCTCCTTTCCCTACCACCGACAACACTATCATGATCTCTGTCTGGGGAATCCAACAATTGCACATCCTCTTCCTCATCATCTGTTTTCAGAGATTTTTTTCCCCAATACTACAAGCAGAACAACATCAAGACAATTTCTTTCCTTCCTCAATCATAATGAACACATATGAATGAGATACCAACAATTTACATGTCTTCTTTGTTTCATGGTCTTTTCTTAAAGTAAAAAACAATCAACATATGAGATTTCATACCATTTATCCTGCCTTCTGCAAGATAACATAAATTGCAGAAATGTTTTATAAGTCCAAAGACCCTGTTTCTGGACATTTTTCCTTGTCCTCCAATTTATACTTCAGCCACCATTGAGTACAATGTTCCCTTAATTTTTTCTTTGTTAGAGGATCCCCACCAAACTTATCCCAGTGTTTCAGGATGAAGGCTAATGGGGAGCAAGGAGAGACCTTTGCAGATTGTCCTGCTTACATACCATTATCTGAAAAGAACGTTCTTACCACCCATGCCTTCATGTCTTCATGCACTCCAGTTGTCGCTGTCCAAATGTGCAGAAATCTTAGAACATACCTTCACCTATTATTACCTCATGTAATGTCTCTTTATCATGCATTGC
Organism: Todiramphus chloris collaris; assembly: GCA_025345505.1. NCBI lineage: Eukaryota > Metazoa > Chordata > Aves > Coraciiformes > Alcedinidae > Todiramphus > Todiramphus chloris. The sequence goes on along the minus strand of JANVCC010008959.1, from coordinate 206,910 downwards.
ACCTTTGAGTGAGTTACCCACTTTGGATGGAGAGATTACTCGCAGAGTCCTCTGAACAACAGGTCAGTGCACACTTGGAGTCAAGAGCAGCTTCTCCTCACCAGCAGCCGACAAGAAGATGCGGGCAAGGCCTCACAGCTGTCCCATATGGGTCACCAGAAAACCATTGCCCGAAAAAGTAGATTCATGGCCCAGTGTGCAATAAGTCCAATTCTCACACACTCAGGAGACCCATTGCTTATTTATTTCAGAGTTGCACAAGCCTGGGTGCTCATAGGTTTCCCTCAGATCTAGCATACCAGATGAGTCTCTCTGTGCTATATTTATACACAAAACTTACAAAGTTAGTAATTTACAAGCCCATCCTCTTTACAATGATTGCTTAATAATTTACATATACTACTGCTGACTCCCTATTTCTACTAATATACGTGCCCAAGGGAAGGGTCTTCACCTGGGCAAGGGTCTTTTTGACCTATGGGCGTGGGTTTTAGTATTATAATGAAGCCAGTTCACTTAAGGAGAGCACTAATTATTGTTTAGCTGACAGTACAAAACTACATAAAAACAATATCATCTCTACATCCATTTGGTTTATATGTTTTCCAGGATGTTTCTTCTTCAAGGACAGCCAATTATTGATTAAAAGTTCCCAAACTAATCATGTTGACAACTTCAAGGATAATAAACTTGTTATATGCAATAATAGTTATAAAAAGACATAATTAAAATTTTAAGCAATATTTCACAAGTCCTTCAGCTCCTTTGTTTGCCTCCTTGTTTGCCTGGGTAGATAACAGTAGGAGGTAATGCCTGACAGCACATGAACTAAATGTAGGGATTTTGGGGTGGGTTTAGTTTTGAACCTGGATGATAAGCATTCTGTGTATCCCAGAAACAACTTCTGACTCTGCTTAAAGAAATGCAACTCACTTTCATGTATTTCCGGCTGGGAAAAAAGTTTTTGTGAGTGTGGTGTTGAATTTGTCAATTGTTATTAAAATGATTGGTTCTCAAACTCAGTATGTGTACTGAAAGAATTAGACAAGTGTGGTGTGGGAGGGGAGGAGGTGTTTGTTTCTTGGTTTTATTTTGTTAATTTTTTAACAGTGGTTTTATTTAATCAAGAACCTGATTAAAACAAAGCTATTACTACACTCAGCTATTTCTATTTCCATGCACCTAAGCATACAATAACTTACCATTATTGTCTGAATTAAGTGAAAATAAAAACATTAAAGTAAAAGCAGTTGTGAATTGGGATCAAATGCCCTACACAGTTCATAGAACAAACATCAAGCATTGTTTTCAGATCTACAAATTGAGATTTCTAACCTATGTGATTGTTTAATCTTTTAGGACTTTATTTTTTTTTGTGATGCTGTTGCATCGTGGATTAGCCCAAAAGATGACCTCCGAGACATGTTCTGTAAGGTAATGTTTCTAGTATGACAGTATATCTGAACTGTGGTTGTTTTGGATCCTCTGTTTCTTTCTTGCTTTCTGTTTTCACTCTTAGCACTTACTGTATTTGTGGTCATGAAGGCTTTCTTGAAAAGTCATAAGCTTTCAGACAAAACACCATAAAAATCTGAAGATTTTTACCTATATTTTCTGAGATGCTTTCAGGTTATTCCAAAATTTTTTTTTACAGTATTGAAAAGCTCACTTGAGATCTTATTTGAAAGGATAATCATCCTCAAAGAGCTTTTAATAACATCCAGCCTACTATGTTTTAACTGCATTTTAAAGAACAGGGGGTTTCATACCATGCTCTTCTGGTTTTGATTATTATTTTTTTTATTTTCTGGAAAATGAGATGTGTGGTTCAAGACTTCCCCACTTCCTAAAGATGCCTACTTTTTTTGGAGAGATACCTAGAAAACTACAAATGAAAAATCTTCCAGTGGTATCCTGATCTGTTTATCTTGCTTCAGCTGAAAATAAGATTTTTGGGATTGCTTAACCCTCCTCAGAATCCTTCTTGTATAAGCATGTCTTCAAGAAACTAATGTACAGTGATAGCTAAGAATGCTTCCCTAGACAGAGTGTCAATAGAATTTAAGCAAAATGACTGTTTGCCTTGTGTAGCATTAGTGTCTTAGGTTAAAAATCAGAACAAAAGAAACTTATTTCAGTTTTATGAACAGATGCTATTACTGTTCCATACTGTGTCTCCCCTCAGATGTTGTAAAGTGATGCTGTCTGTGATGATTGCCCAAAGCAGTTCCAGTACATGTTTCTGTCCTGGTCCTTCAACATTCAATACTTGCTTCAATAAGCTACACTTTTTCAGATTCTTTCCAGGATATTCATGTGGGATCTAATGCATTCAAACTAGACGCAATGTTTCTTGGTCACTTGGCATAAAGACATCCTTGCTTTTTAAAGTGTATTCTTTTGTGCTTTTTGCCATGCAAGAAATGAGACAAAGCTTTCTTCAAGTGATGGCGTATGAATTTTTTAGATTACTTCCTCATTGGATTGCTAGCTGAATAAATGATTACTGGTAGTCCAGTAACATGTTTTTCCAACAATAACTATGCCTTTTAGGAAAAATGGAAAAAAACTTTTTGTAGTCCAATGAATCCATTCTCTTGCTAGTGGATTGTCCAGTGTGTGGTTTTTGGTGTGAGTTGGTTGATTGTTTTTGAAGCACTAGAGCTAAGAGAGAAAATACCCATTCCAAGAGCACAAGTAGATGAGCTGCCAGTGCTGAGATCTGATACATAACCTAAGAATTGTTTCATGTTTTATAAAAGCAAGATATCTGAAGACTAGCTGAAGCTCACTTTCTAAAAATGTACTGGAAGATATTTTTTGAAAATTGTTTTTTTTGTTGTACCTGAACATTCTTAGATTCTTTTCAGTAATTTCTTCACAGCTGGCTAATCAGACTCTTTGGGTTAGGAAAGAGAGGTGAATCTACCTGTGGAAAGTCTTTTTCAGGGAGAAAAGCAGTAAATTAACTGGTGACACAGTAATGTTATTATTACTACATGCTGTTTAAGAACAACTCTGGCTGAGAAAGTTGTGTTGAGGGTGAACTCAGTATCATGAGCATTAACTTTGGTATTGCCTTTTGTGAGTATGTTTTCATGATAGACAATTCAGTACCCTTGAGTTTAAAAATGAAAAACAAACCAAAACTTTAGAGACTCTGTGTTACTTTCTGTTAGGAGGAGCCATTTTGTCTGCTTTTGTTCTTTTGTATGTTTGTGTTTTGAAGTGCTGCTTTCAAGCTAAAATACTAAGGCCTTTATGACAGTATCATCCAATTTCATAGTTTTCAGTTAATTTATTACATTGGAGGGTCCAGATGGAAACATGTAGAAATTTTGTTGGTTTTTTTTTAAATTATTTTTCCCCCCTTTCCCCTCTTATGCTGGATTTTGACTGCTGTGGATCCCTGTTCTTTCAAAACACAGATTTTAATAGCTTCTTTTTTAGCAATAGCTGTGTAAAGGTTCCATGGAAAACACACAACTCTCCCAGGATGCCTTTATATTTGCTAGAAATTGACAGGCATTCATTCTGTCAAATGCTGGTGGTGGTTCTGGCTCAGCTTTCCTCCCAGAAGATATTACATGTTTAAAAAAATAAACAAATGTGAATACAGGAATCTTAACATATAAACTTTTTCAAATGACAAAATGTTTAACATTTTGAAATGGCCTAACTTTAGGTTCTAAGTCACCATAGTAATTAAAAATACATACACACACATTTATATAGAATAGAATATGTATTTATGTATTTTATACTAATTTGTGTGGGTAGCTATATTCTATATGTCACTAAAATAAAATGGGTTTGGTTTTTTGTTTGTTTTTCTGTTAAGGAAGACATTACTAGACTTCCTTTGTTTCTTAGTAACATTTAAACATTAAATTGGGAAAGTGAAATGGACAGATGCACAATCCAGCAGTTTGTGGCTTCCTGCATATGTTGATAGTAAATAATGATTGTGTATCTGCTGTTCAACGATTATCTTGACTTCCTCTCCTCTCATTTGTAGATTCTTCATGGATTTAAAAATCAAGTTGGGGATGAGAATTGGAGGCGTTTCTCTGACCAGTTTCCTCTTCCCTTAAAAGAGCGCCTTGCAGCTTACTACGGAGTTTAACCTTATGCACTGTAGCTGCAGTCCCATAATTAGAGGTAAGCACACAAATCTTCCTTGCTAAACAGAGCTGTATAACAGACTTCCTTCCTGTTTACATTATATGAAACATAATTAATTCAGTAGACTAAAATTTTTGAGATATGCTGGAAGACATATCTTTCCTTCCTATAAGAAGAAAAAAAGATGATAGTGTACCTAAATGATGGCAGCTGTAGCAAAAGCAGTTATCTGAGACTTATTTTTGCAGAGAGAGAGAAAGAGAGTGAGTATATGATATGCACAGTAGTGTATCAAGATAATATTGAAAGTGTAGGTGTAACAAAGTGTCTGCCCAGGTTTAATAAGCAAAGTGATGATTATAATTCTCAAGCCATGATACTAAAGTCACAGGCTTCCTTATATCTTACGAATCAGTAGATGGTGAATGTGGTCTAAACAGGGATATTTCCATAGGATAGGAAAGCAAGGTTATTAAGACATTTTATTGATAAGAAGTGAAACACATTCCTAAAAACATACTAGATGATAATAGGATCATAGAATCATAGAATTTTAGGTGTTGGAAGGGACCTCTGGAGAGCATCAAGTCCAACCGCCCTGCCAACGCAGGAACACCTAGGGCAGGCCACACAGAGACAGATCGATCTAGGTGGGTCTTGAAAGTCTCTAGAGAAGGAGACTCCACAACCTCTCTGGGCAGCCTGTTCCAGGCTCTGTCACTCTCACAGTGAAGAAGTTTCTCCTCATGTTGAGGTGGAACTTCCTGTGTTTCACCTTGCAACCATCACCTCTCATCCTATCACAGGGCACAACTGAAAAGAGTTCTTTGCACTAAATAAAGGATGTTACACTAATCTGTAACTCTACTGACTGTAGACCTTGATGTTTTGGGGAGGCTGATGTGTTTATTATTGCCATATTCCACTTTATGCACCAATGCAAAATTGTTACAGTTCTGTCCAGAGAAGGATTCGACTTCAGCAAAGAACAGTGATTGTGCATTCTAGAATGTATTTTTATACCATTTTGCTTTGTATGCTGTTTGTGCACACTGTATAAAGCAAAGTTCCCACATGTAACATAGTGTGATATTGTGAAGAGATTATTATACTACCAAAAAATGCGGGCAAATTAAGTTTATTCATTCAGTCTTTATATGAATTTGATACTTGCTCTCGAATTTTTGTACTGAAATTATGGGAGTGAATCATGCAATTCTGTTTATTGCTGAATGGACAAATATTTAAAAGTCAGACTAAGATTTGTCAGTCACTGCCATAAGAAATTGTTTGAATTACATTTTTGATCTGAACAATGGATTGGAAATAAACCAATTAAAAACATTTATATATTTATAAATGAGGACATTTCAGTTCTGAAATAAGTGGGTTCTTTCATTCTAATGAAGAGAAATCCAAAGTGGTAAAATTGACAGTTATCCTCAGTTTGTACTGGGGTTCACACTATAGTTATCTTGTTTAATCCACATAAAAGTGAAATTGTTAGGTCAGTAGAAGGTATGTTTCATATTCTTTCTCAATGTCATAACTACCTCAATCTTGTACTAAAAAGGCAAAAGCTTGTTAGAATATATAGGACTGTTTTTATCTTAAATCTAAACTTAGCCACAATCATGGAACTGTCAGTGTAGCTTTAAAGAATATAGTGTTGTTTCATGAATAATAATTTACCTGGTATAAATGAGCTTTTTTCTTAAACAGACTTAAAAGGGAAAATCTATGCATGAATTAGTTTTTAAGTTAAAAGTTGGGACCTACCACTTAAAGGCAAAAATACCCTCTGTGCTTATGCACTGATCTGTCAGTTAAGGTTCAAAGTAAGATTTAACTATACCTCTATCTTTTCTTTCACAGGTTCTTCATTCTGGGAGACTATGAGGGAGCCTCTTCACCCAGGGAAAATGTTACCCTTTACTGGGGGAAGGGTAAACCAGTAGGGAATACAGTACAATCCCAACCCTACTGGGAGGGGTGGGAGGGAGATGTTGCCGTCACTGTATTAAGTCGATGTTGGGAAATGTTTTAACATCTGGAGCCTTTGTGGGTGAAAACCTGTCTCCTATTACAACTCTGCACTGGATGAGAAGAAAAAAAAAAATCTATTAACAAAACAGCACATTCTGGACTATTGTGGGGAATTGTACCAAAATAAGAACCATATATTTGAACCATAGGGATATGTGAAGAGGAAAACTATTTTGTGCACAATAAAGGAAACCTAAGAATGGGGGTCACAAACAGTAAAAGGCTTTATTTTTTCTTTATGGGTTTTGTTGGTTTTTTTTTAAGTAAGGGTTTTCTACATTATTTCATCCTGCTTGATGGGATTCCTAGGTAATTTGCATGTTAATGAATAACTAAACAAATGAAGTTAGTACAGCTAAAATGCAGCTTGTGTCTATGTTAGGAGCAGGCACTTGCAGTGTACAATATAGAAATACCATTGTAAATTAATAAAGGTTAATTTGGACAAAATGAAGCAAGATGCCAAATGAATTAATACTTTCATTTATGAGGTAAGGGGAGAGACACTTCAAAGGAAAGATTGACATCTTAATTTTTACATTTTAAAAAAATTAAAGTTAGTGGATATGATTTGGTTATTGTACTTAATTAGATTTAATTTCTAGAGCAAGGCATTATTCTTACTGTGCAGTTTAAGGTTCAGGCATGCATTCTGGCTCAAAGTGATCAGAAGTAATTTAAATTAGTAGGAAAGTATCATGTTTGCATCACATAGAGTGAAGTTGGTATACATTTACCTATGTTGCGCCAGTCTTGTGTTGCAGTTTACCAATTCAGTATAGCCCTGCATTTAAAATTCCTTTTCTGAGATTCTGTGGATCTTATTTTTATTAAGAATATAGATATAAAGTATTATAATTAACAATTAGGCCCTGAAATACCTTTTTAGGTTCTGTTAACATTAAGGTTAATATTGTATTGTGTGTAACCTGCACAATGTGGAAAGCTGATATAACTGAAAAATATTTGCCTCTGTGCTGTTAGTGTGGTGTGCTTTCTGCATGGTTATATACTAGTGATTTTTAGCAGAATCTCTAAAAGTGATTTATATGGTAAGACCAGTTAAAGTCTGCATAAATGTTAGTTGGCATGTAAAGACAATTGTAAAAGTTGATTACATGATTGCTATATTTGTGTTTATTTCCACTCAACGTATTACTTTTTATGCTTTCTTTTTGTTCACAGCATGATCTTAGAGATGTTTAAGTTAATGGATGTAATGCAGGGTATCTACAATATATTGGCGCATGTTGGTGGCCCTTTGTGATGTAGTTAAATGCACAAGGGTGCAAGTTTAAAGCTATGGAGTGAAAGTTGGTTTGGATCCTCTTCATTTCATTTGTTTAGCTTTTCTGTTGATGAGGTGTTTGGGTTTTTTTTTCTTTCTCTACTTACATGTATTCTTGTGAATAAATCCTTGTTAAGTTAACCCTTTTCTTTTCTTTCCATGTGTATTTTCTTATGTACTGTGAATGTGAAATCCTAACTGGTAGAGTTCATCTTATGTTCATCTGAAAGGGGCAAGTCTCTGTTCATTTAGATTGCCTAAAGAGTATCCCATGATGATAAAGGAAAATGGAGAGATTTTAAATCTGCTGGTCAGAGGTGAAGCCACACCTTTCCATTTTTCAAGTGCTGCATAATTAACCTGCAGGACAAAACTAAGACATAACAACCTTTTTATAGATTTAGTTCCTCACCTTTGCATTGCAAAATTGGATATTGAGTAACAGTTTGTGGTGGTTTTGGTTTTTTTTGTGGTTTGTTTATGGGGTTTTTGCTTTTTATTTGTTTGTGGAGTTTTGGGGGTTTTTTTAAGAACTTGATGCTCTTTGCATGGTTCTGTTCTTTGAGCGTTAAATGATATAGCCATTGCACTGAAGTTTGAGCTGTATGAGTGTGGACATATAAATGCTGTTTAAAGAGTTTTGGGTTGGGTTTTTTTATGCATGATAGCATGCACATTTTAAATGTGTCCCCACCATCCATCTTTTTTGTTTTTTTAGACTTGCAAATTTGAATGGATTATGCCTAAAGACTAGTTTGGACATGTACTGTACTAAGTACATTCAGTAATGCTAGTATATAGTATTTATTCAATTTGGTCAAAATTACATGTGATAATTTGCTTTCAAATTACATTGCTTTGGTAGCTAATACAAAATTCCTGCTTAACTAATAATGCTGAATAAATTAGTAATAGTATTAGTCACTAAAAACACCTTTAAACACCAAATTCTGGAAGAAGAAAAAAAACTTTAATTTAATTGCTTTAATTTTGAGTGTGTTTGAACATTAGGGAAGAGTTTTAGAGAAATCACATTAAAAAAATGTGTAGAATGGAAAACCTACCCAAATAGTACTGTAGCATTACAGCTAGAATCTGAGTTTAACTACACTTTTTAAATTTCAGAAAGACTCTTTAACCAAATAAAACCACTTCACCTCAGATTAGTTTAGGATGCCAATTTTGTACATAGAATTTTAATAGGTATGTGAACTGATCTAGTATAACAGCAAGGAAAATAATCAAGGCAGAAATAAACAGTACTGACAAAATAGTCTTTTGTATCAGTAAGTTCTCTCATGGTATATTTTAAAGCAAATAAATCATATTCATAATATATAAGACAGTGCAGAGATTTGCAGAAGCAATTTAGGGTTTAAGGTAAGAAAAGTTCTGAATTGGCATTAACAGTTATTCAATTATTTCATCATGGGATATATAAAAAACATTTTAATTATTGTGGTATAGACTTAACAGTTCTTGAACATTGACTGAATGTTTATACTGATAGAATTGTGAGTTTGTTACATTCCAGTGTTTCTGCCCCTTGACGTTCTAAAAGCATGTCTTCATTTAATCCTTACACACTGCTGTTAGTCTGCTAAACTACAGTAATAGCCACTACTAAGTACTGGTGTAGATTTTCTACTTGAAATTTTTTTTTTTTTTGTAGGAACATCAGGAGGTCAGTGTTTACTGTTTCTATATAAGCCTTTTTCCCATTTTGAGTTTCCCTTTTTGAAGGATTCGGAGAGTGAAGAAAAGCTGATCAACCTAAGTTGATAACAGAAAGGATATTTAAAATCCTTATAAACTGCATCTTTTTGGCAGTTTAAGTTGCTGTTAAATTAGAAGTTCAATACTAATTTTTTTTTTCATTACACATTTAGGAAACAGCTCTCTTCATTTTGGAAAAAAAGGTTAGAATAATTTATTATTTTAATCAGTGTAAAAAAAAAAAAAAATCAGATCCATAAATTTTTTCCAAAGCTTGATTATTTTCTAAATCAGTGAATATGTTTATATTTAAATTGTAATAAGCTAATTCTTATGCTTTAGTTTATTGCTTCTTAAAGCTTGTACTCAAAAGATCAGTTTTGGAAGAATAGATTATTATATAATAAAATTTAAAAGTTATAAATTTTGTAACTGACAATATTGATACAGTGGGGTTTGGTTGGATTTTTCTTTGGACTTTTATGTTCGCATTAATCTTAATTACTTAAACTGCACATATTGTATAATAGTAAAAAGTATACTTTCAAGCTTCAAGTGGCTTTCCTCAAGCTTTATCTCAGGTGAATACTCTTGTAGTCTTTTCTGTTCAGAACACATGCTTATAAAAATGTCTCAATTATATCAGCTTATGTATTTCATATTAGGCAGCTTCTCTGTCTTAAACTTACTCTAAATTAGCCTTCTACTACTGGACAATTGTCAAGGAATGGCTCAAGGAGCAGGGTGGACATGAATACGTGACTACAAGCATGAACAAGCCAGCACATGGACAATGAACCTCCTTGAGCAAGTGATAAGAGGAAGACAAAGCGATGAAGCAATCAACGAACAGAACTTTGCCCAGGGCACGTTGACCAAAAAACAGGATACTTGGGGGGTGGGGTGGGTCAGGGTGCTTAAGCGTGCTTGCCACATGTAAACCAATCACAATGTGTATTAGAACGCATGAACAATGTATGTAGCCAATCAGTAATAAGTGAGGAACATATAAGTGAAGCATAGACAGTAATAAAGTTGAACATGATTGTAACTCACATTGAGTCCTGATCATTGTTCCCAGGCCTTTTCCCGACAGACAATAATGACTTATGCTTCGCCTATTTTATTCATATTGAATGTATTAACAGATAAAGGTGCAAAAACGTTCTTCCCTTGAGGAGAATGCATCCATATTCAAACAACTGAAATATGCTTTAAATGTAACATTGTATTGGAAAATTTTGTTTCAGATTTTGTCAAGGAAAGAAGTTGCAACTTACTAATTGCTTCAATACTGTCTTTTTCACAAGGATAAATGCATAATGCTTCTGTATAGGGCCTAAAGAGTAACTTTTTATCTTCAATAAAGGTTAAGCTCTACAGTGAAATGACTGCTGTAAATTGCAAAACATCCTGCAGTTATTTCAGATAGATGCTGATGTAGGTTGCATAGATATTTGTGATAAATTATAAAAGTATTTCCAGTAACTTCATCTTGAGTCAATAAAGCTTGGTCATTAGCTGTGTATTTCATTCACCTATGCATTTGCCAGAATGACTTGCATCCATCAGTCTACTAATTATTTTTCTCCAATAGAAACTTCTTTTTGTCTGCTGCTGATACTTGCTCTTTGGACTTAAATGCTGGAGCAAGCCACTTTTAGATAATTAGTTTAAATGGGAGACTCTGAGGTGAGTACTTTTGTTGCTTGCCTTGTAGAGTATATTCTGCTAAAATAATGATAATTACTTGAATGTATTTCTGTGAGGGAAGTTAAAATGACTATGAAAGATCAAGCCTTGTGTGGTGTTACAGTATACTTTTTAAGTAAGCCAAATCCACATCTCAAAAAATTCAGTGTTTATAGCATAGTATTGCTTTTCTGTAAGCTGGTTCTATTGTGCTACTTTTGCCTTAGGTATCCTATTCCTTACTTTGGGTGAGCAACAAAACTGAGAAGGCCTGGGTGATTTTTGGAGGAATGGTGATTAGAAAAAAAGATGGGTATAACCAGGTTTATTTGTCTGTTGAAATCTCCAGTGTAATACTATCTTTTTTTTCATGGGAAGAGATAGGTAGCTATGTATGTCTTGCTTACTAATACTAAAAATTTCTAAAATTTTTAATTGGATGCAGTATATAAAATAGTTTTAAATGAAAGATGACTGATCTTTCTGATGACAACTTAGGTTGTATGAGTTTTGCTTGAAAGCTTTAAAACTGATGTTTCTGTATCTGCCACAATGTTAGAATGTTTCCTTCAAATATATCCTCCTGTAACCTCTCAAACTGTACTAAATTGAGTGATATTTCTTGAAGTCTGCCTATTTGCTAACAAAACTACAGTTTAAATAGAATATGGTTTTAATTTTTGATAAGCTGATGAATTTTAAAGAGTTTTTGGGGACATCAAATACTTTGGATCATGCAGAGAATATATATTGTACTGTAGTAATTTTGTATTTACATTTGTATGATGTGACATAATAGATGTGAATGTTAATCACTGCTTGACTATGTTAATAAAATTGTTTCAATATAGATGTTGCAGTCTATTTTTTTGTGAAAGATGAAAATTTCATGTTCAGTTTGTGTTTTGCCTGACTCAGTAGGGCACTCCTCTTGTTCACACATGTAAGTTCTGGAGTCTCTTGAATAAGGAGGATTTTCATTTTATGTGAATGAAAATGATTTTTGGATAAGTTGAGGTCAATTCAGTTTAGATGTTTTATGCTGCTTGGGTACAGATAAACGTGGACATAGGAGGTTTACCTGAACTGAAATGAATAGGTTTTGGTAACTACTACTGAGAAATGTTACATTGACTATTTTTTTTCAAACAGCTGATGCTTGCTAAGTCTGACCAAATTTGGGGGGGGGGGGGGGGGGGGGAATCATTCTCATTACTTGTGTTTATCAATAATCTGGATAAAAATAAAAGTAACGTAAAAATAAATTAAAACTATTCAAGACCTTGAACCAAATCTTGCAGTGGTCTTAGATTAATTTTATCTATCTTTTATGGGATGATAATACAAACTGTTTAAAGGCCTGTTCTTCAACTTATATAACTTCCTGATACAGGAGTCTCTAAAATGAAAGTATGAAACTACCAGTAATAGACAAAAACCATGTATGTTGATTTGAATGTTTTATGTTCACTTCCAATATTTAACAGTTGGTCAATAATATATAGACAATCAAGAAAATTATGTCTAGCACATAAAGCTTCTGTATTGTAATTATTAAATTCAATAAAATGCATTCTCATAATATAGCTACTAAGTAAATTCATAATAAAATTTGTCGTAGAAATTAATTGCTGCATACTTGGCTGAAAGTCTGCTTAACAAAGAACTTCGATTTCTGCCTCCAGAAAAAGAAGGCTATGGAATAGCTGTTGACAGCAGTGTAGGTGTCTAGAAACCAAGTCAATTAGAAGAGAGATCGGTTTCTGTTAGCTATAAGACATAAGTGCACCAGTGACTGGGAGGGAGAGTAGTTTTGTTTTTTTCTTCTTTTCAGATAGCCCTCCTCACTCCCATTCTCTTCTGGGGTGCTTGTGATAGAACATACTGCTATCAATATATCAGTGGGAGACTTGAACAAAACATCTGACTACCAACTCAGAGTCTGATCTTAAGCTATGGCTTCTAATTTTGAGTCCGAGGTTAATTACTACTTGTATATACAAATGAGATGAGTAAAGTAAGTACTAGCACCTTAAATAAGTTGAATATTATGACTAAGTTTGTGGTCAGATCACAACAGTGCAAAGTATTGTCCTTTCAACATGTCATGCTATTACTTTTTATTAAGAAAAAAACAATAAACTTTTGCATCTCATTTAAAGATATACTTGAATGAAAAAAAAAGCATTTCAATAGGAATATTGTGTACATAATATCTTATGTATGTTAAATGCTTACAAAATAGATGTTGGTAGCTTTTGTTATCCCGGAATAAGACATAATGAAGCATACTGATTATATAAAGTATTAATATGTAAAATGCACTTCTTTCAGAGGCATTTGCCCTTTTTTTGAATAAAAATGACCAATGTATACCATTGAAACCTCTCAAAAGACACCCAAATATTAATCTGATTAATAGCAAGCTTAAAATCAAGCAGTTTTCCAAAAATCAATCTACGTTTTAAGGAAAACAGATGCAATTATGCCACGTATTTATTAACATATATGTATAAGTGATGGCATATAAGGAATTACTTTTATAGTTTTTCAGAGTTTTTTGTGATGCTACCTCTTTTTTTTCCAGACTTTCATTTGAATCATAAAGTAAAAATTGGGGTATTTATTTTGTAGTTTAAGGTATAAATAATTTTTGTCAAAACTTAATTTATAGTAAAAAAAATATGAAAATAAAACTCTCAAAGTGTGTTATGCTGACAGTCTTATCCATTTTTATTTTTCTTATTGCCCTTTGGCAAAATGGCTAGTCATATGTTTCCTCTATTAAACATACAGGGGAACTTAGTCTTCCTCTGGATTTACAGAATACAGGTTAATTTGGATACATAACTACTGCAGTATTACTGTTGCAGATATCAATATTTTTTACTTGTCCATTATTTCTGTTCCCCCAGTGCTTAATACAAATGCCAAATAGAATTTTGTTTCTCTGATAAACTACTATACACAATGAGAAGCAACGTAATTTGCCAGTCCTTTTACCTTGAAATGATTGTCAATGAATGTAGGACATACTTAATTTGCTGTTTTCTCAAGTTATCTTTCAGATTTACATTCACGTTGACTACTTCTGGGGATTCTGTGACTTGCAAATCTAGAAACTTAAGGGTTCCTTAGTTTGAAAACTTAAACAGTAAATGAAATCATAAAAAACACCAAAACAGAGGGATTTGATTGAAAAACAACAAAAAAAAGCAAACTGTTTTACTGTCACTGTTTATACCGGGAGCGGAGAGATGCAGCAACACAAAATCAGTAAAGAGAGAGCCAGGAGAGGAAGAAGAAGAAGACAACACTTTATTAATTTACAACCCCATTTTATATACCCTAGCCCCATAGGGCGACTGGTCAGTGATCACCCATCTCCTGGGGTGATTGGCTAGTCCTACAGCACCCATTGCAAAATATTTTTCCAATGTACCATAAACAGAACTTTGCAAAACACCAGGTGTTGGTCCAGCTTACAAAAAACATCCTACTGTTTCTCATAACATGTGTGAGAAAGGCAGGATTCTCGCCAAATATTGTGAGAACCTGAGAAAATCCCTCTGCTAGCAGCTTTTCAGCATCCACATTTTACTAAAATTGTGAAGTAGTATTTTTCTTCACAGAACTGTATCTCAACGCAATGCGTCTTTCAATGCCTTCCTTTAACTTGATCATATCTCAAAAGGAAATTAAGTCATCTGGCATATTATTTCATTTTCCTCCTTGGCACAATGATGCTCATGGTCTCACATATACATTTTTTCATTCTGAAATGTACTTGCTCAAATAAACATTTTGGATCCATGTCCAAAATAATCCCAGGCCTGTAAATGTGTGCAACTTTTTCTTCTAATGTTGGAAATACTTTGGAAGAACAGATAAATCACATGACAAAGTAAGAATTCAAGTATCCATTTTCTTCTTTACATACCTTAGCATAAAGGAGTAAGATAATTGGATCACTTTCTCCGGTACTCTTCCATGAGATGATATAGCTAATTTTAGTTTTGCTTACACACCAAAACTGTTGTCTTTAGGCCAAAACCAGGTGTCATCTAACTGGAACCTTGGACCACAGCTCTCACTTGTTTCAAGCATTCACTCAGATGTGTAACTGTTTCTCAGTCCATAAAATGTCAGTGTTTAACAGAGGGTTGTTAGTCAAAATATTGCCCAATTGAACAACTCAGATCTTAGTCTAACTTAAAACCATCTTGACTACATTTTTTCTGTATTGACTCATACAGAGTGAGCAGCTTTGTGGTGCTTAGTTGCTGGCTGGGGTTAAACCAGGACAGTCCATTTTGGTGCCAAATCACAGAATTACTGAGGCTGGAAAAGATCTCTGAGATCGTCAAGTCCAGCCTATGACCCAACATCATGACATCAGCTAGACCATGGCACTAAGTGCCACATCCAGCCTTTCTTTGAACACATCCAGGGACGGTGACTCCACCACCTCCCTGGGCAGTCCATTCCAATGCCTGATCACCCTCTCTGTCAGAAAGTGCTTCCTGATATCCAACTGAAACCTCCCCTGGCGCAGCTTCAGGCCATGCCCTCTCCTCCTTTCACTAGTTGCCTGGGAGAAGAGCCTGACCCCCACCTGACTACACCCTCCCTTCAGGTAGTTGGAGAGAGAGACAAGGTCCCCCCTGAGTCTCCTCTTCTCCAGGCTAAACAACCCCAGCTCCCTCAGCCTCTCCTCAGAAGACTTTCCTTCTAGTCCCTTACCCAGCCTCGTTGTCTCCTCTGGACCTTCTCCAGCACCTCAATATCCTTCTTGAAGTGAGGGCCCCAGAACTGTGCACGGTACTGGAGGTGAGGCCTCACCAGTGCTGAGTACAGGGGGAGAATCATATCCCTAGTCCTGCTGGCCACACTATTCCTGATACAAGCCACGATGCCATTGGCCCTCTGGGCCACCTGGGCACACTGCTGACTCATGTTCCACCAGTTGTCAACCAGCACTCCCAGGTCTCTCTCCACCAGGCCGCTCTCCAGCCACTCTGTTGAACTTCATACACCATTGGCCTCAGCCCATTGACCCAGCCTGTCCAGGTCCCTCTGCAGCGTCTTCCTACCCTCCAGCAGATCGACACTCCCTCCCAGTTTGGTGTCATCCACGAATGTACTGAGGGTAGACTCAATCCCCACATTCAGCTCATCAATAAAGATGTCATATAGGACTGGGCCCAGCACTGATCCCTGGGGTACACCACTGTCCACCAGAAGCCAACTGGATGCAATGTGGGGCTTGAAAGGTTGAACTCCAACTTGAATATCCTTGGGATGTTGAAACCAGCACAATCCTATCGCTAGCAGCCCTTAATGTTTTTCAGGCCCTGTTTAGGGTTAAACAATTATTTAAGAGTATCACTGAGAGGTCTGCCCCAAGGCCGGATAGTTATGAGCGGCAGGGTGTGTGGGATAGTAGGGCAAGTTCCTAATACAGTGGTCACCTCCAGTGTTTTGGAATTTCACCCCTGAACAACTTCAGAATCCTGAAAAACTAGTAGAATATTTGGAAAAAGTATGTTGTCAGCCTGTCAATTCCAGAGAGACACAAATCACTGCAGTATGCTGGGGCCTGGCCCATGCCTATCAAGTCCTGTTCAACAAGCCCTGAAAGGGAAGAGAAGGTCTCTGGATCTGACAACAAAACAATAGACACTGCAGTTTACTCCAATCTCCATGACAGGCACTGCAGCTGAAACAGAGAATCAAACAGTGCCAGTATCAGTTGCCCTAATACAGAAGAAGAAATTCACATGAAAGTTGTCATATTTAGAAAGGGAAGGGAGGAAAGGGACAACCGAGTTTACTGTACTGTGTGGATCCGATGGCCTGGCACATCAGACCCACATCAGTATAAGGCTTTAGTAGATGCTGGTGTACAGTGCACCCTAATGCCATCAAGATATAGAGAGGCCATGCCGTTGTTGAGACGGACTCGACGCACATGCAATTTCCCTAAAAGCCCAATTTATTGTGCCAACAAGCCTTTTTATAACCCTTCCAATAACAAGCACCCACACCTAATTGGCCCAAGCAAAGACCACCAGTACACAATTGGATGCTTTTTTCTTTCTGTTATAACTTTGATAAGCTTTCTCTGTTTGTGGACTGGCAGTTCTTTTCTCAGGACTTTCTGGCTTCCTCAAGGGTACACAAATGTCCACTCAAGGTTGTTTATCAAACTCACATTCCAATCCCTTGGACAAGCCGAGGTTTCCCACAGGGCTAAACCCATCTGTATTTCTGGTGTGACAGGAGGATCCCAACAGCTCACTCTGCTGGAAGCTGAAGAGAATCTGACCTGAAAGGAGTGGTATAAACATTCCATTGTGACTGGCCCAGAGGCTCCGTGCGTCCTTGGCATAGGAGAGGCTATTTCAAGGACCCAAAATGGTACCAGTGGGCCTTTGGTATCACTGCCTTGGAGGAAATTGATCAGCTGTTCAACTTGTCTGGGCTCTTGGAGGACCATTTCTGTGGTGTGTTTACTGAGGATTGAAGAGCAGAAGGTGCCCATCGCTACTACGACAGTGCACAGCTGACAATACTGTTCTAATCAAGATTCCCTGATCCCCATCCAGAATCTGATTTGACAACTAGAGACACAAGAAGTGATCAGCAAGACTTGCTCACCCTTCAAAAACCCCATAGAGCCAGTGAGAAAGTCTAATGGAGAATGGAGACTATTGTGTCCTGAATGAAGTCATGCCACTGCTGAGTGCTTCCATGACAGACATGACAGCTTCAATATGAACTGGAGTCAAAGGCAGCCAAGTGGTATGCCATGACTGATATCACTAATGTGTTTTTCTCCATCCCTTTGTCAGCAGAGAGCAGGCCACAGTTTGCTTTCACTTGAAAGGGCATCCAGTACACCTGGAATTGATTGCCCCAGGGGTGGAAACACAGCCCCACCATCTGCCATGGACTGATCCATACTGCACTGGAGGAAGGTAGAGCTCCTAAACGTTTGCAATCATAGAATCATAGAATTGTTTCGGTTGGAAGAGACCTTTAAGATCATTGAGTCCAACCATTAACCTAACACTACCAAGTCCACTGCAAAACCATGTCTCTAAGTACCATATCTGCACAACTTTTAAACACATCCAGGGATGGTGATACAACCACAGCCCTGGGCAGCCTGTTCCAGGGATTCACAACCCTTTTGGGGAAGAAATTTTTCCTAATATCTAACCTAAACCTTCCCTGGCACAACTTGAGGCCATTTCCTCTTGTCCTATCACTTGTTACTTCTGAGAAGAGACCAACACCCACCTCTCTACAACCTCCTTTCAGGTAGCTGTAGAGAGCAATAAGGTCTCCCTTCAGCCTCCTTCAAACTAAATAGCCCCAGTTCCCTCAGCCACTCCTGTGGGAAGCAGGAAGCACAAACAATTGAAAATAGAAAAGCTCATCACTGCTGATAAACATCTGGTGTCTAGAGCAGACAGAGGCTGGGTGAAGATCTGGTGGTCTGTGGTATGCTCCTGGGCTTCCCATTCTCCTGCTTATCACAGCAGTTAACTGTGTCTGTCAGAGAACACCAAGGAAGTCATCATTGTGCAACTGAGAGGCTAATTAACAATGACTTGACCACAGTCCTACCCCTACATTTGCACAATAGTAGACAATGAGGTATAAATGTTAGCCCTATTTCAGACCTATTTTGTGGGATAAGAATTTGGCACCAAGTGGTAGGGACAGGTTTGTCCTGCTCACCCTCCCCAGAAGCAATGCCTTTTGGTAAATTTTGCAGCCTTGGTTATGCTAAGTGTTTTTTCCCTGGGAGATTAGGATTGTGATTGCAATTGTATTTTACAGCTATAGAGCAATTGTGCAGCTTAGTGCATTTATCACCAGCAATATTAAAGAATCTGTCTATGTTGCAAGTGAAATAAGCCTTACTATTTGTGAATCTGACTGCATCTTGTGAATGAAACCAGGCCTACAGCAGATAGGTTGTTCGTGCATCAGGTGTCGGACCTATGGTCACGGTAAAAATTGATATACCTATTAAGAGATAAGTCCAGCCACCCCTAGCCCCTCTAATCTCTGAGGACTGGCTAGACTGCGGGGGATTCATCTTTTACCAAATTTGCTCTTTGCTTCACACAACAGCTTCTCATAAGACTTGCTCTATAAACCCTTCACAAGCTTTGTTGCTGTTCTCTGGCTATGCTCCAGCACCAGAATGTCCTTTCTTGGAGTAAGGGTCCCAGAACACAGTATTCGAGGTGCAGCTTTAAACAAGCAACAGTGCATGGGTAATTGTATAGTAGGGACATACTGTGAAATTCATAACCTTGTAGATAGTGGTTATGTCCAGAAACAGGACAACAAGACATCTCGAGGCACCCAAGCATGCTGAACAGACAAGAATCGGTTTTGTGGCAAGAATAAGGACTTTAGGCTTTAGGTCACCAAAAGAACACCGTGATGAAGAAGAGAAGATGAGGTAAACGACCACCAGAGGTCACGAAAGACCACCAAGGGGAGAAAAGACCCTAACCCTAATTTTATTACGCATGCTTGGAGTATGTAAATGAGTTCAAGGAGCTCATTAGCATAAGACTGCCCTTTCTAAGAAATCTAATGACTCTGTATGTTTAGCCTGCATATAAACTAGGTACCCAGCTTCCATCGGTATGCACATTTGGAAGAGTGATCTGTGCATCCAGAGCCACAAATAAAGAATGCCTGCTGAATAAAACTACATTGTTATTGAGTTTATCTCTGAATCCTTGCCCAGCCGCACCTAGCCTCCCCCTTCGGTGAGGAGTGATAGAAAGCAAGGGGGCTTGGAAACTCCGACCTTTGAATCAGTTTGGCACCCCAGATGGGACCCTCTCTGCTCGGCTGCAGGACCCATTGAGAATGGGACTCCCTTGGGTACCCCCAGAACCTTTCTCCAGAGGGGCTCCTCACCTCACTCAGATTGCTGCGGGAACAGACAAGGACCATCTGATGAAAAAGTATTCTTTTAATTTTGGGTTTCAGCTTTCTGGGGACTGGTCATCAGGATTCCCACGCAGGGCGTATGTCGGGTTACTAGTGCCTAAGGACATACATCTGGTATTCTGGTATTGGTATATCTGGAAATTGTGGGGTACAACCCCCATCGGAGAATTTATGAATATCTGGGTAATTGTTGGCATTGTGCATCATCCTTGGGATACAGTACATTTGTGTTTGTTACCATAATGATGGAATAGAGATCCCTTTTGTGTGTGTGGTGTAAATGTATGATTGAGATGTGGCATAGCTACAAAACGAATGTGGAGTTCCAATCTGCGGTTCCATTATCCCACGAGGGGTATGGCTGGAGATGAATGAAGTGAGTGTGAGACCTCTGAGTCCTGGAGACTTGCTGTTAAACTGCCTGGGAATCAGGTACTGATAATTTGGAAAAAAAAGCTCATTGGAATCTTTTGGAGATATATTTTAGAAATAGGGCTTAGAAGATGGGGGGAAGCCAGAGCGGGGAAAGCCAGAGCAGGAGTATCCTAAAGAAAAACCTCTTTAGGTTGTATTCTGGCACACTGGAGAGATAGGAGGGCCACTGGGTGAGAGTGTTGGCAGGAAAACTTTGATTAAATGCTGTAATCAGTGGTGGCCTTTATATAAACTAGAAGAAGGAGAAAAAAAACCCTATTAATGGGACCTTGAATTATAATACTTTGTTACAGCTGATGAAGTTTTTATGAAGGGAAGGAAAATGGGATGAAATTATTTATGTAGATGTCACGGTTTAGGGTCAGGGCAGCCCCTTAGACCTATAACAGATGCTCTCTGTTAACCCCCCTCCCTCCCCAAAGGGGAAGAGAAAGGGAATAAGGGAGAGAGACTTAGCGATTAGAAAAGGAAACTACAACAGCTTTAATGAAAAGGAAATTAATAATAATAAAAATGGAATATATACAAATATATACAAAACCAGTCTGGAACCCAACCCCCCTGATGGTAATTCCATCACCGTCACCACTGATGTTGTGCAGGCACCGGGGGAGTCCCAGACTGGGCCCCGCAGCAGACGGGAGCTGTGTTCGGGAGCTGGATTCTGGTACCGGGTTCAGGAACACGCAGATCGGATCGAAGGCAGAACGGACAGAGGCCTCCTTGGGTGCTCCGAGTAAGGAACCGAAAGAGGACCCGAGCCAAGCCAAGCAAAAGCTGGCAAAGCAGTCCAAGAGGGGAGAGAAGAGCCCAGAGACCCTTCGGGTCCCTCAGCTCTAGACCAAATATGGTGTATATGGGATGGAATACCTTGCTGGTCACTTTAGAGTCACCCGTCCTGTCCGCTCCTCCCTGAAGGTGCAGCCTTTCACTTTCTGCACCCCCCAATGTGGTACACAGGGCCCAGCAGTGGCCTTGGTCTGCATACCAATCCTTGGTAGTAACTCTAAACATAAGGTGTTATCGCTGCTAGAAGCAGGCACTGTCTGTGAAAACAGGCTGCTAACTTCAGAAAGTGCAGTTAATTAGAAGAACCAAGCTGAAAAGTAAAATTACTGAAAAGACTTAGTTCTGTTTTCACTCAAACCAGGACAGTAGATATGGTTTTCACTTTACAAAATCACCCAGAGTGGCAGAAGGATTTCAGGTACAACATACTGCTGCAAGATCTTCTGGTTTTGTCTTTAGAAAAGGAAACAAAGGATAAGGAAAAAGGACAGAAGATGAAAAGGTGTTGCTCGGCTTGTAGTATAGGACAAAAGTGTTTGAATGAGATGGGCCTTAGGAAAAGAAAAGAGGAATCAGAGAATTCAGAGGATTGTCCATGGTGATTTAGGGCCACTTCCTTTGCCTCCTCCACTCCCATCCCTATTGGAGGATACTGATAGTAATAGTGGAGGAGAGGATGTGGTGGGTCCTTCTACACCAATCATAGCATGAACCTGGGGCAAAACTAAATGAGCTCCAACCTCCTCTCCACATCTAGTAGCTCCGTTATGAGAGGTAATGGGAACCAGAGGCCCAAACAGGGTAAAGGTTCCCTTTTCCTCTGCTGACCTAGATTTCTGGGTGAAAAACTGGTTAGATGGATGAGTCCAAAGAGTTCTGCTCAATGGAGTTAAATCCAGTTGGCTGCCAGTCACGAGTGGTGTCCCCCAGGGCTCAGTGCTGGGGCCACTCCTCTTTAACATCTTCATCAATGATTGGGATGAGGGGATAGAGTGCACCCTTGGTACATTTGCAGATGACACCAAGCTGGGTGGAGGTGTCGATCTGCTCGAGGGTAGGAAAGATCTACAAAGGGATCTAGACAGGCTGGATCGCTGGGCCAAGGCCAGTTCCATGAGTTTCAGTAAGGCCAAATGCCAGGTCATGATCTTGAAGATCACTTTCAGCTGAAACTATTCTATGATTCTATGATGATTCTATGATTCCTGGAAAGAGATAGCAAGAGAATACCGGGACGATCCTTCTAAGGTGGCAAAGAGGTTTGAACTGATGGTTAAGAATCAGAATCCAGATTGGGAAGGTGTGGATTTAATGCTAGGAGAATTGACTGAAACAGAGAAGCTGTTAGTATTGAAACATGCTCAAAACCACATGCAAGCACAAATCACTGGGGGAAACTTTACAAGGGAGTGTGGATGACCATGTACCCTTTATTGACCCACAATGGAACCCCTATAATGGGTGTAATTATAGAATGTTGAAGCGATACTGAGAATGGATCAAATTAGGGTTGGAAAATGCGATTCCGAAGGCTGTAAATTGGTCAGCACCATATACTATTAAACAAGAGCCAAAGGAATCACCATCACAATTTTTAGATTGGTTAACACCATGAGAAAATATACCACTTTAGACCCCTCTTTGGACCTGGGGATGCAACAACTTGTTTCTTTTTTTTTGGGACAGTTGTCCCCAGACATAAGAAAGAAACTCCAAAAACTAAGGGAACCAAACCAGAGATATGGAAAGGTTAGTGGAGGAAGCATGGAAAGTTTTTAGAAACAGGGAAGAAGTAGACAGAAGAAAGCTGACAAGGATGGTGGCAACAGCTACTGTGGCAGCATTGGTGAATAGAGAATTTGGGGGACATGGACGAGGAAGAACTTATGGAAATGAGGGAGGACTAGGAAACTGTAGGAGGAAGGAGAGGCACATTGGGTGTAAAGTAGTGTGCATATTGTAATGAGGACAGACACTGGAACGCGACTGCAGAAGCAGATTGATGGGGCCTGGGGCATCTACCCGAGTGGATCCACTGGTTAAAATAAAGCTGGGGAAACAGGAAATGAAGTAGAATGTCTAGTTGATACAGGAGCTTCTTTTTCTCTTTTGAATCAAGAATTAACACGTGTAGATAAGAATTTTGTAAGTGCTATGGGAGCTACTGGCCAACCAGAAAAAGCATATTTTTTTGAAACCACTCAGGTTTAAATTGGGAAAACAAATTGGAAAACACAGATTTCAATATTTGCCAAATTCCCCTAAGCCCTTGTTAGGGCGGGATTTGCTTGAACAATTGGAAGCTGAAATTAGTTTTAAACAAGGATCTATGGAATTGAAAGTAAAGGATGGTCAATTAATTGAAATTTTAAGTTTAGCCCTAGTATATCCTGAAAGATCTGTAGCATCACTGCCAGAACTTGAGGAAATAGTCAATCAGGTATGTCTGGGAGAATGGGCTGCAGGGATTCAAGGAAGAGCTAAAAATGCTATCCCTATAGTAATTGAACTTAAAGAGCGAACAGAACCGATATGGCAGAGACAATAACCCTTAAAATTAGATGATCAGAATGAAATAAAGGTCCTATTAATAACTTTTTAAAACATGGACTACTAGTTGAGTCTGAATCTGAATACAACACTCCTATTCTACATGTGAGAAAACTGGACGGGACTTATCAAGTTGTGCAGGATTTGAGAGAAATAAACAAAATAGCTAAAGTTCTGCATCCTGTAGTGGCCAGCCCTTCTACTTTACTCACTAAATTAAAGAAGAGTCAGGAATGGTTTACAGTATTAGACCTGAAAGATGTTTTTTTCTGCCTGCCTTTAGGGAATGAAACCCGAAAATTGTTTGTATTTGAATGGGAAAGTCCTGACACTGGCAGAAAGACTCAACTCACTTGGACAGTGCTGCCCCAAGGGTTTAAAAATAGTCTGACAATCTTTGGAAATCAGTTAGTGCGAGAACTGGAAGTATGGAAAACCCCCTCTCCAGATGGAATCCTCTTGCAATACGTGGATGACTTCTTGATTGCCACTGAGACAAAACTTGACTGTGTTAAATGGACTATTAGCCTGCTAAACTTT
The DNA here is from genome assembly GCA_025345505.1 of Todiramphus chloris collaris. Lineage (NCBI taxonomy): Eukaryota > Metazoa > Chordata > Aves > Coraciiformes > Alcedinidae > Todiramphus > Todiramphus chloris. The sequence goes on along the minus strand of JANVCC010008959.1, from coordinate 182,741 downwards.
TGGGGCTTAATGGGTATCGAGTCTCTCAACAGAAAGCCCAGATGATACAAAAGCAGGTGACTTATTTGGGATAAGAGGTATCCAGAGGACAGAGCAAATTGGGAATGGAGCAGAAGGAAGCCATCTCTAAGACCTCTCTTTCTCGGATGGTAAAATAAGTCAGGACCTTTCTGGGAATGACAGGTTGGTGTCGGTTATGGATTTATAACTATGGGACCATCATAAAGACCTTGTATGGACTCTTGAAAAATGACCCTACCCAACTGATGTGGTCCAAAGAGGCTCAGAATGCATTTGAGGCACTTAAGAAGCAGCTCATGCAGGTCCCACCTTTGGGCCTGCCAGATGTAACCAAACCCTTTTGGCTTTTTCCTCATGAGAAACAGGGTATAGCTCTAGGAGTCCTGGCATAAAGGATTGGACCTTATAAAAGGGCTGTAGCCTATTTCTCCAAGCAACTTGATGAAGTGAGTAAAGGATGGCCAGGGTGCCTACAGGCTGTGGCAGTCATAATATTGAATATTGAAGAAGCTCAGAAGTTTACTCTGGGTCAAAAGATTACAGTGCTTGTTTCTCACGTGTATCTTCAGTATTAGAACAAAAAGGAAATCCTTGTCTATCCCCATCCCATGTTTTGAAATATCAGGCCATTCTGCTTGAATCTGATGATGTTAAGATTGAAGTAACTAATATTGTGAATCCAGCCTCTTTCCTCAGAGGACAGACATCTGAACCACTGGTACCTGACTGACTGGAGACCATGGAAACAGTATATTCCAGCAGATCAGATCTAACAGAAGAGCATCTGGAAGATGCAGAAGAATCCTGGTTCACAGACGGAAGCAGTTTCATCTGACAAGGGAACCGTAAGGCTGAATATGCAGTAACAACAATGGACAAGGTAATCGAGTCTCAACTATTACCTGCTGGGACAGGGGGCCAAAAGGCTGAAAGAATTGCTCTCACTAGAGCCCTGGAACTAGCAAAAGGAAGAAAGATAAACATATGGACAGATTACAAATATGCTTCCAAATATTTAATATTCTAAAATGGACTATGAACTGATAAAAGAATTGGGTGGACAAGTTCCCTCTGGAGGCTGGGCTCAGTTAGAGGATGGCAGGATAGTAGTCCCTGACAAATTAGTATGGGGAGTTGTGAGGGAGGAACATAGCAAGACTCACTGGGGAGCAGGTCCATTATATAAATTTCTGAATCAGAGATTGGTCAGGAAGAATTTATATACAATAGTCAGGCAGGTAACACAATAATGTGAAATATGTTTGAAAAGAATCCAAATATTAGTAATTGAATACAGTTGGGACAGATTGGAAGGGGCAATATTCCAGTGAATCATTGGCAGGTCGATTTTTCTGAGCTCCCAAGAAAAGGAGGGTATAGGCATTTACTGGTATTAACAGATACTTTTTCTGGATGTCCAGAGGCTTTTCCCTGTAGAACAAATAAGGCAAGAGAAGTAACCAAGGTACTGTTAAATGAAATAATACCTCGCTTTGGAGTACCGATGGTTATTTCCTCAGACAGAGGTACCCATTTTTGTGCTCAAGTTGTACAGCAGGTTAGTAAGATGTTAGAAATTGAGTGGCAATTACATACACCATATAGAACGCAAGTGAGAAGTGGAAAAAATGAATGATTTGATAAAACAACAAATAGCCAAGATATGTGTACTGGGTCTGGCTGAGCTGCTTTTCCCCATCCAGCCCTCATGCTGCAGCACTGGGAGCTGGAGGGTGTTGATAACACACCCGTGTTATGACTGCCAGTGCTCACACGGCACCAGAGGATGGGGGGCAGGATGGGGGAGAAGATACAGCCAACCTGAGCTGACCAGTGGGATATTCCATACCATATGACGTCAGCTCAACTATAAAGGGAGAGGGCAGGAGGAGGATGGGGGGGCCATTCAGCTTTGTCCTCCAAGTGGCTGCTACGTGTTCCTGGAGCCCTGCTTCCTGGACTCGGCCCGACATCGCCTGCGGACGGAAAGTAGAGAATAACATCTTATCTATCATAACCCATGGCTCTTTGTGTCTTATTCTCTCCCTGTGTGCCGTGCTGATGGGGGTTGGGGAGAATGATAGAGGGGCTTGGTGGGCACCTGGTGCCGTGCCAGGGTCAACCCACCACAGGGCCCAAGCAAGCTGGCTAATATTCAAGTGCCTTTTCCTCCAGGCTCAAGATCAGAGCATCCCAAAGAGTAAGAAATCAAGTAAGAGAGCTAGAAGACCTGTATGGTTGAGCAGGGAGCTAATGAACAAACTTAAGTGGAAGAAGGAAGTAGATAGAACATGGAAGGAGGGGCTGACCATGTGGGAAGAGTACAAAGAGGTTGTCAGAAGATGCAGGGATGCAACAAGAAAAGCTAAGGCCTCCTTAGAACTAAAGGTCAAGGAAAACAAGAAAGGCTTTTTCAAGTATGTTGGAGATAAAAGGAAGACTAGAGGAAATGTGGGCCCGCTGCTGAAAGAAGTGGGTACCCTGGTGACTGAGGATAGAGAGAAGGTAGGATTACTGAATGCCACCTTTGCCTCGGTCTTTACTGCTAAGGCCAGCTCCCAGGGGTTCCAGTCCTATAAGCCCACAATGGCCAGAAGGTCGAGGGAGGTTCTCCTCCCCCTCTACTCTGCACTGGTGAGGCCCTACCTGGAGTACTGTATCCAGTTCTGGGCACCTGTCCTGGTTTAAGTGAAAACTGAACTAATTCTGTTCGGTGGTTTTGCTTTTCAGCTCAGTTCTTTTGATTAGCTGCGCTTTCTGAAGTTAGCAGCCTGTTTTCACAGACAGTGTCTGCTTCTAGCAGTGAGAACACCCCATGGTTAGAGTTACTACCAAGGATTGGTATGCAGACCAAGGCCACTGCTGGGTCCTGTGTACCACATTGGGGGGTGCAGAAAGTGAGAGGCTGCATCTTCAGGAAGGAGCGGACAGGACGGGTGACTCTAAACTGACCAACAAGGTATTCCATCCCATATACGCCATATTTGGTCTAGAGCTGAGGGACCCGAAGGGTCTCTGGGCTCTTCTCTTCCCTCTTGGACTGCTTTGCCAGCTTTTGCTTGGCTTGGCTCGGGTCCTCTTTCGGTTCCTTCCTCGGAGCACCCAAGGAGGACTCTGTTCCTTCTGCCTTTGATCTGATCTGCGTGTTCCTGAACCTGGTACCAGAATCCAGCTCCTGAACACAGCTCCCGTCTGCTGCGGGGCCCAATCTGGGACTACCCTGGTGCCTGCACAACATCAGTGGTGACGGTGATGGAATTAGCATCAGGGGGTTGGGTTCCATACTGGTTTTGTATATATTTGTATATATTCCATTTTGTAATTATTAATTTATTTTTCATTAAAGCCGTTGTAGTTTCCTTTTCTAATCGCTAAGTCTCTCTCCCTCATTCCCTTTCTCTTCCCCTTTGGGGAGGGAGAGGGGTTAACAGAGAGCGTCTGTTGTCGGTCTAAGGGGCTGCCCTGACCCTAAACCGTGACAGATTTATTGGCGCCCAACGTGGGGCTCGATCAGAGCTTTGATTGATTGGCCGAAATAGTTCAAATTCCGTTTCACTTCAGAGAGTATCACCTTTTTTTTCCTGAGTGCCTTTAAGAATTGGAAACTAAAACAGACTGCCTAAATGATGTCATTCCTAAGAGCAGTGTCCGTTCATCTCCTTTTAGCATTCCTTTCAGAGTTAAATGCTGTACTGTTCCCTTATGTGCCGTACGCATTATGTTACTCTTTGCTTGTTCTCACCGTTTATCTGAAAGCTCTCGGGCTTGGGCGCTGGGCGAAAGCCTCTGCTTTCCTGTGGTGTTTATCTCTGATTTATGTTGCACTGAATTGGGCAGCGTGTGCATCTTGGTACTACGGGCATTACATAGTGGATTTTATTACTAGGAATACTTTTGGTTTCATCTCGAGAAGTTATACTGCTCCCCACTATGCTAATCTGACTACACCAGACTTTAGAACTCCAATTTGTGAGGACTGTGGATGTGGTTATTACCAAAAGATCATATTATTGCTATTAATTTCTAATATCTTCACTGTGTGGCGTCAGATTAGTCATCAGTGCAGTAATACAGGTCAGGTAGCCACCAAAAAATGTAGATTGCGTGCTGCTTCCCTGCGACATTCTGCGATACGCTCTGTACGCAGGAAATGTGCTGAGACTGTTCAGTCTCCGCCGGCCCCCCCAACGAGCCCTGCTGCTGCGCCAGCTCCAAACCCAAGCACCACGGCTACTCAGTCTCCGCAGGCCCCCCCAACAAGCCCTGCTGCTGCTCCAGTTCTCAAAACAAGCGCTGCTGCTGCTCCAACACCCACAACAAGCACTGGAGCTGTTCCAGCTCCAGCAGCAAAGCCGGCAGCTACACCCACAGCTACTGTGACCACTCCCACTCAAGCTGTACCTGTACAAGTTGCTCCTGTGAAGAAAAGAAAACAAACAAAACAGCCAAGTCCAGCAACAGATCAGGGAGATGGTCCTTCTCAAGCTGAATCTGAGTATGAGTCAGAACCAGATGCAAAGCCTGATGCCACTGCAACTGGAAAGAAACACCTAACAAAAACAGATCGCCCAGTGTGGTCAGATGACAGTGGAGCAGGCCCTTCTAAAGCAAACCCATCAGATGAGGAGTCATCAGATGCAGAGGGTACCAACAAATCTTTACCTACGAAGGAGCTGAGAACTCTGAGAAAGAACTATAGCCATCATGAAGGTGAGCCACTGACCACTTGGCTACTCCGATGCTGGGATAATGGTGCCCACACCATCAAACTGAATGGCAGACAAGCCAGGCAGCTGGGATTCCTGGCCAGAGATGGAGGCATTGATCAAGATTTTCCAAGAAAGAGCAACACTATCAGTCTCTGGAGAAGACTCTTGTCAGCTGTAAAATCCAGGTACCCCTATAAGGAGGACATCAATTGCCGTCCAAGCAAATGGAACACCATGGAAAAAGGTATTAAGTACCTGAGAGAATTGGCTGTGTGACAGGTGATCTATGGTGATAGGCAAATAGTGAACCCTGATGCAATCCCATGCCAGCGACCCATCTTGCAGAAGTTTGTGCAGAGTGCCCCACCAGCGTATTCCCACACATTGTCAACATTGGTCTGGGGAACAGATGAAGAGGTACCAACTGTGACAGAAGTGGCCAGGAGAACACAACAGTATGAAGACAGTGTCTCTGGTCCTCTACATGTCCGTGTATCAGCCCTGGAAATGATGGCTAAGGAAACCAAGAGATCACTTGAAAAACTGATTGGAAAAATAGAGAGAAGGGAGAAAAGATCTTATTCATCCCCTCAGTGGACCCGTGTTGAAGCCACTAGGAGAATGCGCTCTTCTTCAAGACCAGCTAAACAGGAACAATACATGTCACGACGTACCCTGTGGTCTCTTCTCCGTGCCTTTGGAGAGAAAATGAGCAGATGGGATGGAAAACCTACCACTGCTCTACAGGCACGAGTACTCTACTTACAAGGTAAACCAAAAAGAAGAGAGAATTCTTTCAGAAGGGAGGCTGCTCCAGTTGTCTATGAGCAGTCCTTTGGTCCAACTACATAGGCCTCAGGTCAAAACGAGAGTAGTGGGAATGAAAATGTGACTCCTGTAATCAATACCAATCCTGTAAATAGTGTAAATCCTGTAAATAATGCAAATCCTGTCAATGGTGTAATTCCTGTGATCTACACATACCCTGTTAACCAGATGAACCATGTAAACCCAGTGAACTTTACAAACCCAGTTACTAATTATGGACAATAACCTCGGAATAAGAGGGGCCCTGCCTCCAGCCAGGTGGAGGAGAGGGACAACAGATTTTATTGGACTGTGTGGATTCGATGGCCTGGCACGTTAGAACCACAAAAGTATAGAGCCCTTGTAGATACTGGTGCACAGTGCACCCTATTGCCATCGAATCATAAAGGGACTGAATCTGTTACCATTACTGGAGTAACAAGAGGACCTCAAGAACTGACTGTAGTAGAGGCTGAAGTGAGTCTAACTGGGAATAAATGGGAAAAGCACCCTATAGTGACTGGTCCAGATGCTCCGTGCATCCTTGGCATAGACTTCCTCAAGAAAGGGTATTATAAGGACCCAAAAGGGTATTGATGGGTCTTTGGTATAGCAGCTGTAGAGACTGAGGACAAGAAACAGCTGACTGTCCTACCTAACCTTTCAGAGGAGTCTGCCATTCTGGGTAAGATGAGAGTTGAGGATCAAAAGGTGCCAATTGCTACTGGAACGGTGCATCGACGACAATATCGCACCAACCGAGACTCTGAAGCTCCTCTCCAGAAGCTGATCCGTCAACTAGAGAGTCAAGGGGTGGTCAGCAAAACTCACTCAGCCTTTAACAGCCCTATATGGCCGGTGCGGAAATCTAATGGGGAATGGAGATTAACAGTGGACTATCGTGGCCTGAATGAGGTTTCACCAGCAATGAGTGCTGCCATGCCGGACATGCTGGAACTCCAGTATGAACTGGAGTCAAAGGCTGCTAAGTGGTATGCGACCATTGACATTGCTAATGCATTTTCTCTATTCCAATAGCACCAGAGTGTAGGCCTCAGTTTGCTTTCACCTGGAGAGGTGTCCAATACACCTGGAATCGACTGCCCCAGGGGTGGAAACACAGCCCTACCATTTGCCATGGGCTGATCCACACTGCACTAAGAGAAAGGTGGAGCTCCAGAACACCTGCAATACATTGATGACATCATTGTGTGGGGTAGCACAGCAGAAGAAGTTTTTGAGAAAGGTAAGAAAATAATTGAAATCCTTTTAGACGCTGGTTTTGCCATAAAAAGAAGCAAGGTCAAGGGACCTGCACGAGAGATCCAGTTTCTGGGAATCAAATGGCAAGATGGGTGTCACCAGATCCCGATGGATGTGGTTAACAGAATAACAGCAATGTCCCCACCAACTAACAAAAAGGAAACACAAGCCTTCTTAGGTGCTGTAGGTTTCTGGAGAATGCATATTCCTGGTTACAGTCAGATTGTAAAACCTCTCTATGAAGTGACTCGAAAGAAAAACAATTTTAATTGGGGTCCTGAACAAAAACAGGCCTTTGAACAGATCAAACGAGAGATTGTGCATGCAGTCGCTCTTGGGCCAGTCCGAACAGGACAGGACATTAAAAATGTGCTCTATACTGCAGCTGGGAATAATGGTCCTACCTGGAGTCTCTGGCAGAAAGCACCAGGGGAAACTCGAGGTCGGCCCCTAGGATTTTGGAGTCGAGGGTATAAAGGCTCCGAGGCCAACTATACTCCAACTGAAAAAGAAATATTGGCAGCATATGAAGGAGATTGAGCTGCTTCGGAAGTGAGCGGTACTGAAGCACAGCTCCTCCTAGCACCACGGTTACCAGTCCTAAACTGGATGTTCAAGGGTAAGTTCCCTTCCACTCATCATGCCACCGATGCCACATGGAGTAAGTGGGATGCATTAATCACACAGAGAGCTCGAATAGGGAATCTCAGTCATCCAGGAATCTTAGAGGTGATCATGGATTGTCCAGAAGGTAAAGACTTTGGAATGCCACCAGAACAGGTGGTGACACGTGCTGAAGAAGCACCACCATAAAATCAGTTATCAGAGAATGATAAGCAACATGCTCTGTTAACGGATGGATCTTGCCATCTTGTAGGAAACCATTGGAAGTGGAAAGCTGCTGTTTGGAGTCCCACACAACGAGTAGCAGAATCAGCTGAGGGAGTAGGTGAATCAAGTCAGTTTGCAGAGGTAAAAGCCATCCAACTGGCCTTAGATATTGCTGAGCAAGAAAAGTGGCCAGTTCTCTATCTCTACACTGACTCATGGATGGCAGCAAATGCCTTGTGGGGATGGTTAAAACAGTGTGTGGTGGGTTGACCCTGGCACGGCACCAGGTGCCCACCAAGCCCTTCTATCATTCCCCCCGACCCCCTTCAGCACGGCACGCAGGGAGAGAATGAGACGCAAAGCACAGGGGTGTGGGTTATGATAGACAAGATGTTATTTTCTACTTCCCGTTCACAGGCGATGTCGGGCCGAGTCCAGGAAGCAGGGCTCTGGGAACACGTAGCAGCCGCTTGGAGGACAAAGCAGAATGCCCCCCCATCCTCCTTCTGCCCTCTCCCTTTATAGTTGAGCTGACGTCATATGGTATGGAATAGCCCACTGGTCAGCTCAGGTTGGTTGTATCTTCTCCCCCATCCTGCCCCCCATCCTCTGGTGCCGTGTGAGCACCGGCAGTCATAACACGGGTGTGTTATCAACACCCTCCAGCTCCCAGTGCTACAGCATGAGGGCTGGATGGGGAAAAGCAGCCCAGCCAGACCCACTACAATCTCCACCCTTTATTCCATACCATTTGCGTCATGCTCAGGCCCCACATAATACATACTTAAACCATCTCTAAACCCAACCAATACATTATCATCAACTACTATCCCCAGTCCTTTAACAGAGAGTCCCTCATTCCATGAGTTTCCTTCAGTCGATGACTTGGTTCTCATCTGTCAAGGTGGATGTTCTGGACAGAAGCAGTACGTCTGATTGTTGGGCACCAACACCGGCTAGATCTTGGTCCTTCACCAAATTGGACTGCTTTGCCAGCTTTTGCTTGGCTTGGCTCGGGTCCTCTTTCGGTTCCTTCCTCGGAGCACCCAAGGAGGACTCTGTCCGTTCTGCCTTTGATCTGATCTGCGTGTTCCTGAACCCGGTACCAGAATCCAGCTCCTGAACACAGCTCCCGTCTGCTGCGGGACCCAGTCTGGGACTCCCCCGGTGCCTGCACAACATCAGTGGTGACGGTGATGTAATTACCATCAAGGGGGGGTTGGGTTCCATACTGGTTTTGTATATATTTGTATATATTCCATTTTATAATTATTAATTTAATTTTCATTAAAGCTGTTGTAGTTTCCTTTTCTAATCGCTAAGTCTCTCTCCCATATTCCCTTTCTCTTTCCCGTCGGGGAGGGAGGGGGGTTAACAGAGAGCGTCTGTTGTCGGTCTAAGGGGCTGCCCTGACCCTAAACCGTGACAGCACCCCAGTTCAAGAAAGATAGGGAGCTACTGGAGAGAGTCCAGTGCAGAGCCAGTAGGATGATTAAGGGAGTGGAGCATCTCCTTTATGAGGAGAGGCTGAGAGCACTGGGTCTTTATAGCCTGGAGAAAAGGAGACAGAGGGGTGACCTTATTAATGTCTATAAATACATAAAGGGCAAGTGTCAGGAGGATGGAGCCAGGCTCTTCTCAGTGACATCCAGTGATAGGACAAGGGACAATGGGTACAAGCTGGAGCATTGGAGGTTTTGGGTAAACATAAGGAAAAACTTTTTTATGGTGAGGGTGACAGAGCACAGGAACAGGCTGCCCAGAGAGGTTGTGGGGTCTCCTTCTCTGGAGACATTCAAAACCCTCCTGGACGCATTCCTGTGTGACCTGGTCTAGGTGATCCTGCTGTGGCAGGAGAGTTGGAATTGATGATCTTTCTAGGTCCCTCCAGCCCCTAATATTCTGTGATCTCTTTGGGGAAGCAACTAGAGAAAATCAACAAGATAGTTTTAGGAACCAGAATTTAGGGATTGGATAATCCCGTCCATCCCTTTACTCCTGGTGATTGGGTTTATGTTAAGAATTTTTCAGGTAACCCATTGGAAGAGAAGTGGAATGGACCCTACCAGGTCTTGCTGACCACCTTCACCGCAATCAAGATAAAGGAACTGATGGAAGCTGGGTACCTAGTTTATGTGCAGGCTAAACATACAGATTCATTAGATTTCTTATAAAGGGCAGTCTTATGCTAATGAGTTCCTTGAACTCATTTACATACTCCGAGCATGCGTAATAAAATCAGGGTTAGGGTCTTTTCTCCCCTCAGTAGTCTTTCGTGACCTCTGGTGGTCATTTACTTCATCTTCTCTTCTTCATCACTGTGTTCTTTTAGTGACCTAAAGCCTAAAATCCTTATTCTTGCCACAAAACCAGTTCTTGTCTGTTCAGCATGCTTGGGTGCCTCGGGATGTCTTGTTGTCCTGTTCCTGGAGATAATCACTATCTACAAGGTTATGAATTTCACAGACTGTCCCTACTATACGACTAGCCATTTATTGTTGCTTGTTCAAGGATTAGTAAAACTCCACCAGACACCCTTTCTCCTGCCTTCATTCTCAAACCAGAACTGATAGTTTCCTTAAGGGAGAACCCAACATAGAATTTCACCTTGTAACTTTCTTTTGTATTTTGGATAAAGCTTTGTGTCAACAAAATCATAAGGTTTGAATAAAAAAAATTAACCACTTGTGTGCCTAGGACTGCAAGCTGCAGCCTTTCACATCTTTACTTAGACCTAATCCTCTATTTTTAGTCAATAATGAAAAGCTAACTGCTGTCTTGAACAGTGAACATTAAGGTTGAACAGGAACTCTTTGGGGTCCCAGAAAGAGACCAGTGTTGCTGACCCTGCCATGAAGAATAAAGATATTGCTACTGAAAAATATCAGTCCAGGTACAGACTGGTCCCAGATAGTAATTCAGTGGTTCTATATTCTGATCAAACAATCAGCATGATACAAACTGGCTAATAATCTACATAAAGCAAAAGAAGAGTCTGGAAAACTAAACTATCATTGAAGAAGATAAAGGTTTAAAGTAAACAGTTGATCCAGTCTTTTTGACTTCAGATGAAGAATATTATTTTTAGGAGCCTGTCACTGCAACTGTAAAATCCTGAGAGAGGAGGTACTGGAGTGGGTAAGCTACACTTTGTTATCAAAGTGCCTAGTAGTCATCAAATGCCTGAAGGATCTTATCCTATGTGGATGGAAAGATGCTTGGTTATGAAGCTACTTCAAACAGCATGAATCTATTCTCCTGGGTGTTAAATAACTCATATGCATTACAGCCTTCAGTATAGTCACTCCTTAGTGTTTACTGAATATTTTAGAGGGGACTATACTCAAGATTTCCGAGTTTGCCTTCTGGAGGTATATTTGTATTTCTATAGAACTCAGGGTTTCTTCACTTCTGAGATAGCGCTTCTCAGCTAGGTGGGGCTGGCACTCTGGGCATGCGCGTGACGCTCCTTCCCCCAGAAGGGGGAGTGCGATGCGCCTGTGCAAGACTATGGCGCTCGGCGGTGGCTGGGCACATGCGCGGTGCCAGTGAAATTGCGTGGAAGGAGGCCGTTGTATCGTAACGGGAAGGGTGGTGTGCTACGGCAGTGCTCTTTTTCTCTGTTGCGTCTCGGTGGCTGAGGCTGAGCTCTCGAAGAGCTGAGGTGGCGTGATGATGGCGTATTTCGTGGAGAGCTTCTGGGTAAGGAAGTGCCATGGGCCCGTCCCTCTGTGTTGCGGCTGGGACGAGCAGGGCATCGTGAGGTGCGGTGCAATGCAGTGCAGCTGGCGTGCTTTCCCCAGGAGCAGTCTCGACTCTTACGCCATACTGGTGACTGGGTTTGGGCCTTGCCGCGGGGAACGCGGCTGAGGGATGATGGCCTCTGTCTCCTCTGTGGCAACAGTTTAAATAAAATGACAGTGCTGTTTATCAGAGCATCAAAAATGAGTTTAAATTTACCTGGAGTTAGGTAAATGAAAAGTAGTTGACAATACAAATGGACAAACTATAACGACTAGTATATGTCTTTCTAATTTTGTGGGTAAAGATTGTTTTGATTAATATTTGGAACTTTCCTTTTAGAATTACAGGAATATACACCTAGTTTTTATTGTTCTGATGCACTAAAATGTCTAAATTATTAAATAGAGTATCACTTAAGCAGAATAAATTAAATCTTGTAGTTGTTGAAAAGTTGTACCCAGTTTTAACAAATATTTTATTTCACCTATATGAGGGAGTTGTGCTCCCCCTCCCGAATTAATTTGTTGTCTACCGTTATTTGGCATATTGGTCTAACTCTGGAATTTTATTGATACAGACAGTTTTTTTTCTACTAAAAGCAGTTCTAGGTTGTTATGATTTATCTGTATTAGGATTCTTGCATGTATAATCTGTTGGCCAGGGTTGTGGGGTTTTTTTTCATTCTCCTATATGACAGAATAGTATGGGTAATAGTATAGGTACACTTTTAAGTGTAAAACTAGCTGTAGAACAGCTTCTCTGGAGCTGATCAAAACAAGAGGCAAAGGACGTATTTTTTTCAATTCTCACCCCAGAGATTGAAGCAAGTAACTCTATTTCCCACATCCATTCTTTTCTAGGCTTTTTCTACTTATTGTTTATTTAGCAAGAGTTTTTTTTTTTTCTTTTGTTTGCTTGTTTTTGGTTTTTCTTTTTTTTTTTTTTTGTCATACTTCATTGCTATAACATGTTTGCCATAGGCAGTTGTAAGGCTTAACTAGGGTTTGGTACCTTAATTTGGACATTATCCAGGTTTCATTTTATGATCATTTGAAGTAAGTTAGGGACCTAAACCTTTGATGGAGTACCACTTCCAAGTGTTGTAGTTTGAATATTTGTCTGCCTGTTTTCTGGAGAATAAGTTGTGGGATTGGTAGGCTATTTTAAAAAGAAGATTAAGTAGGTTATGACTTCAATATCAAAAGTGTAGTTTTTCTCAGTCTGTTCCATTTCTTCAGTCTAATGTCATGGTTAAAGGACTGAATGGGGTGAAGGATAATTGTGCATGCTTAACCACTGCTAATGTATGTTATAAAAGCATAGGTTGAATTGATGGGTAATTCATTTATTGTCAAATTGTTCTTTACTTGCTGAACTTGGGGGAGGGGTAATTGAACTTTGTTTGAACTTCTCTCATCAAGCTTCTGAAATTTGGCCAAAATCAAAATGTGTTTGAGAACGGCATGTGCTTTTTATTGTCTCATCTGCTCTGTTTTTCTGTGAAAACGGTATTTGCAGCTGTCCTTTTGCGTCTTACGCTAGCTCAACAAGTAGCATGTATCTGACCGGTCATGGGAAATTTAATAGTTGAGAAACACTTGTTTACCCTGGGTAAAAAGAGTGCTATAATAGAGAGTATTAGCTTTTTATGCTAATAGATGTTAATGTTGAACTGTTTTGGTCCAAAGTAGAGTTTTCACCTATACAATTTGATTAGAAATGAGTAAATAAATACTGATACAGAATGCCCATAAATTTCTGGGTATTTTATCAAACCGAAGCTTTAAATTCAGAATCATCTTTTATTTGCAGCACAAACTTGGACTTTGAAAAATTTTAAGCATATTAAATAGTTTAGTAAAACAGAATTCCTGTAATCTGTTTTTTGTTTTGTACAAGTCATGGAAATGTTGAATTCTGGCTTCACAATTGCTGACAGGGTTACTTTCATTTCCATGAGAAAATCGTTGCAGTTAGTTCTTGATGAAGGCATATGGGAGGGCTGTCTGCCCTATTTTTCCATGACTCTTAATTTATTCTGTATGCAAAGTTGATCAGTAATGCCTCATTCTAGGCTTATGTAAGTGAAGTGTTTACTTGTATTTGAAGTCTTGTTTCCTTTTATGACTTGCTGTCAGGAGACGTCTATACTATACCTACAGAAGAGTTCTCTTATGGTAGTGTAAAATGGGAAACCTCAACAAGAACACCAGCTTCTAAAGAGAGTTTTATTAGCTCTAGGGGGAAAAAGGAGAAAATTGCTAATGAACTTCAAAGTAATTGAATGGCACCTATATGGAGAGGGGATTGCTTACATTTTGTATTCTTATATGCAGTTTTACAGTTGTTTTCTGTTGAGTAATGATGGGATCATCCTTAACAGATGATTTTTTTTATCCCCGAAATAACATTTGGGATGATCTTTCAAACTGATGTGGAAGTCTGTTGCACATAACCTGATATTATAAATGATAAAAGATTCCTCTTTTTCCAAGATACAATTTATGTAAGAATCTGCATCTGACCTTGCTGTCTATGATAGCGGTGGATGGTAATTGCTTCTGAATGGGAATGGAAGGTTTCATCTCATCTCCGCTACCTGCTGCATTTATTGTTATGAAACTTTCACAACTGGCCTGTGCCATGGAGGAGAGGCTAGGATGCAAAGTATGAATTACAAGAGCAGGTCTTTATTCATGTTCGTGAGGTGTACCATTCAAATAGGAGCATCCCAAATGCAGTTTTACACAGTGTTCTTATACCTTTCAAGTGTTCAGGTACAACATGATTTGACCAATTGCTATTTAATGCACGCTACTGTTTTGCAGGCAACTCTAGTTCTATAATGTCATCATCCACCTGCTTCTTTCCTGATCTAGATGTCCCTGGAGTCAGTCTTGCTACAGTTACTTATGTATGATGCCAGATAAGGGGAGGGTTTTACAGAGGTGTCAGAGGGGCTGGGATGCTGGTGTGATCTGGGTATTCCAGGGTTTATTCTTCAGGGTGGGGGTTGTCATCATCCTCCTAGCAATGAGCTGGGGTCCTTTAGTCATGCTGACTGAGCCATGGCTGTGCACTATAGAATATAAACTATATGTATCTTAAAGTTCATGAAATTTCATACTATAAAGACTAATTGTTACAATGGTTAGGGAAGGAGATTTTTTCCTAATGTTATTTATTTTTAAATAGAGTGGTACTGGGCTTTTTGTGATCCCAGCTATTACTGTTGCCATCAGGAAGGAGCAGGTAAAAACATGTAATGAAGAAAAATTGTCTAGACATCCAATTTTTGTGTGCAGAATTTTATACAACGTGAATGGAGAGAGAGAGTGTTGAGGAAACTCAACCAAAGCACATAGTGTTGATGGCTGATGTGCATCCAGATGATACATTTGTGAATTGAACTACATCTTTTCCTCTTAGCTGCAGCATACATCTTTGTCCTCATCCTAAATAGAGATTAACTCTGCTGCTCATTGTATGAGTTATTTGAGCTACTCTTCATGAAAATAACTTCTAAATGAAGTACTTGTGGATAGGCCATATAGCTTTTCCTAAGTAGAAAAATATCTACTCTCTGCACTGAGATATTATACTTTAACATAGGTACATATGTCTCCAAACATGAGCAAAAGATAATGTAACTTATAGTATTGTCATCGGGTTAATCATCAGTGCTCTTGATCTTATAACTTGTAAATAATTGTAGCTGTAGATGTTTAGGCTCATAGATAGAGCTTGAGGTAGGCTGTGCTTGGCATTATATTGGCAAGTGAAAACATCTTTTAGCTTTGCCAAATTTAAGCCTCATAGGCCCTCAAATCTGGGATTCTGCCTTGGACTTGCTGCTTTCTTTAAACCTTAATATATTTTTCTCATAGCCTCTGATAACTACTGATAATGTATAAAAGGTGTGACTTTCAGGGGACTATTTTTAATTGAGGAAAGTATCTGTTCTGTTTCTCTATTGTGCTTTCTGCTATTCCATATGAAGTCAAGAACAAGAGTAGGACTGACTTGAAAACTTAATTTTAAGTGAAAAAAAACTAGTTTGTTTGCAGTAATCCTCAGTTACAACTAGGGAACAAGATAATAGGAGTTGTTTTTTTTTTCTGGCTCATTTCATTCTGTAAAGGTTTGCAAAGATACATTTTTTTTGATAGATTATCAGCCCTCAGGAAGGCTACAGCCAGAGGCTGGGTGATGGCTATGCTACCCTTCTTGTATTTCTGAACTGGCAGGAAATTTTTGGAGCTCTAGTATAGAAAAGATTAAAAGCTACCCCATTATGAACAGTTGCTTTTAAAAGTTCAGCAGCAGTCTGTGTTCAGCACGTTTTGGTCAATGTGTTGGTTTAGGTAGAAGAAATACCTTAAAGCAAGGGAAAGAACATTTCATAAAGGAGGATTTTATTAGTTTTTCTGGAAGAAATTTTTAACACTTTTACAAATAAGTTTGTCTCCAAACCTGGGCATGATAACAACTTTGGAGCAGTTTAATTACAGCACAAAAAAAACCCCAGTAAGGTCTTAATTACAGAGTAGTTGTGGTGATTTTTGTAATGCAGTGACATTCAGGTTTTTTACTGAGTAAATACAGAAAGTTAATAAGGTGCCTATTAGTGCACTAGTAGTCAAAATTATTCTGAGCTTCAAACTGGTTAGATAGAAGTGAAAGGGGAGTGAAATTGTTTATTTTTTCTGCATTTGCAAAAAATATCCACTTCTATTAAACTGGATCTGTCTCCCTCAAACCTAATTTGATACTTCATTCTTAACTGCATTCCCCATGCACAAAGTGTTTAAAAAAGTGTTTGTATAGCATCATCTGTTATCATTACTCCAAACAGTTTATTGAACTACTGTTATTAGACTGGTACTTGGAATAATAAAATACATTAAAAAGAAATAAAATATTTCCTACTAGTTGTTCTTATTCTTTTATTTTTTCAAACATATAAAAGCCTTCTCTGTAGCCTTTTTAAAGTTTGCTGTATTGTGGTGCATTTGATTTAGTTCTGCTTGTACTTTTTACAGGCCTTTCTTTAATTGCATTTACGCTAAACTAATCTGCATTTTGAGGAACTCTTATAGGTTATGACTTACTGTAGTCTTAGGGACAGTTATTTTATAGGTGTCTTTTTGTTTGGATTTTGTTTTCTCTAATGCTTGGAAGAAGTAAAGCAAATAATCCTAGTGCAGCTAACACTCCACAAAAATGGGCCTAGTACTGTGGCTGCTGCCATGTTCTTCCATCCACCTGTGGCTGCTTCCACTGACGCTGGCAGATCTCTGCCACCTCCTCCTTGCTCCCATCTCTTTTGCTGAGCAATGCAGCTGTTTGTGTACTTATACTGATTTGGATCACTGATCTTTATCTTCATTTGCTAATTTTATTTTTCAGCTGTATAATTTCCCTAATCAGATGTGCCTTATGGCTGCACAAACAATTTTTTTCCAGAAGAAAAAAAAAACCAAAAATGATTGGAGTGGTGTCTGACCAAATCCTCAGGCTTCTTTCATTTGAGATGTAGAGCTGCTGTTGTGAAAAGTCCAGGATTCTGCTTCCCATCCTTCTCTCCCTTACAACATGAACATGCATACAATTTTCCTGAGGGCATGCTTCTGTGTCTTAAGTAGGAGCAGTATTATGGATCTGAAGCTTTTGGAAGGCAGGAAAGGAATGGGTAGTTGCGACAGGAAAACTTTTATAAAACAAAAACCAGAAATATGCATGAAGTATGAAGAATTGGGGAGGTAGGATATCCAGTGATCCCAAAGTATGAATTTTAGTTCAAGGGAAATAGTGAAAGATATAAGGGAATAAAGAGGGAATGCACTATTAAGTATGTGTTTAATAAGATGGGAAGTGAAAGAACACAAACTTGTAGACATCTAGAAAATAAATGGCTTTATATCTAGAAATAATTAATAGAAGAGTTGTCATTCAAATAGTAGTAGTTGCTGCTGAGGTAAGCTTAGTTTTACTTGCTGTTAGTTCCCTTCAATCTCTTGTAATTGATAAAAAGCTGAAGCATTAGAAATCATTCACTTCATGAGACTTGATCAGTTATTAAAATGCATAGGTTCTATAACTTGATCTGTTATTGTTTTAGCATGCTGTTTCATAGTTCTATTTTCATTTTATTATTAATATTTAGGGGGAAAGGAACAATGGCTTTGATGTCCTCTATCGCAACATGAAACATGGTCATTTGTCAACAAAAGACTTAGCAGACTTTATAAGAGAAAGGTAAGTATTCATCCTTGCTAATCCTGGCTCATTAATATACTGTTTGTGGGGTTTATTTCAGTTTATAATTATATGTTGCAATAACATGCAAAATATGTAAAAATCAGCAAGCATTTTAAGATATCTCTCCTATCCTACAAGAACACTTAGGTTTATTGCATTCACTTAGTACCGAATAGTGACTCTTAAGCATCAATTAATTAATAACAAGCTTCTAATTTTTAGGTTTGAATTAAAAAACAAGAGTAAAAAGCTAGAAATGTCATGTTAGGTGTCCAACAGTTTATTGAAATTAATCCTGTTTTTTCTGGTCAGGTTTGGAAGAAAAGCGATAATTTTATAAGTAGTAAAAATTATCAGTCTTAAAGTTTTTGGCCACAGATGTAGAATTAGGGTATTAGGGTGTTCAAGTATGACCTTAAAAAATTTTACTTTTAGATTAAGATGTTGAGAAACTAGATTGGCTAAAGAGAAGGGATTGATATGTATGCACAAGAAAATAATATGCAGAAAATAACTCAGGTGGTTCTTTATGGGATGGAAAGGACAGAACTGAAATCTGCAAATGTGATGACTTCCTAAACAAATGTTCTTTATAAAAGATGACTGCTGCTACTTTGAACTTCATTAATTTAATCCAGAATGGAAATTCTTATATGTCTGCTTCAGAGTTTTGTCTTAGTCAATTACTGACACCAGATGATGCATGGAAAAAACTTGCAAGAGGCTAATTGAGGACCTATTTCAGTGAAAGTAACTTGTAGCAAAAGCTGTCCACAAAAGCAACCTTTGTTTTATGGATTATTTTTTTTCCCCATTAAAAAAAAAATCATTTTTGGCCTGAAATAGACCTCAACAAAGAATTAAATAATTATAATTAAAAAAATCTACAAAGTGTAACCATTATGGATCTGGCAGGTACTCAGTGACACTGACATTTGTATAGTTTCAAAGCGAGTTGGAGAAAATGACAAAAATCTTTTCACTAAGTGAAACAGGTGAATTCCAGAGCCTGTATGTGATGGGCAGTCTCTTGTTGGAAGGACTAAAAAAAAAAAACCAAGGAACGTTGTGTTTGAAGAATCCCTGATTCCAGAAAACACATTATGAAGTCAGACAGGATTCTGGATTTAGTGGAGGGATTATCACACTTCTGATGTTTAGGGATTCACAAGCAGCTAAACAAAGATTATTTGTTTTGTTGTGTTTTTTCTTTTGCTTTTTTGTTTTTTTATTTCAAAACTACTTAACTGCTTTAAATTTTGACTGTTGTAAAAGTTTGCCTTGTGTTATCTTTGAGTGCCTGGATCTCTTCTAAGTACTAAGTCATAGACCTAAGCTGTACATCACCTAGACACCTTTAGTTTTATTAGTCTTACATTTGTTGTGTTTCCTTTTCATATTTAGATGAGAAGCTCGCTCTGCTTTTTATCTCCTTTATGTTATATTCTTTGAGCATGCTCCATTTTATTCATACTGATCCTAAGGTGAAAGGCTTATGTAAATAGGTAAAAATAACTTGATGCTATATCTGTCTCTGATTCTTTGCCTTATTGTGGTGACATAAATAAAACTTGATAGTTCATTCTACACACAATTACCAGTAAAAAGAATGTGGTGGTCTAGTTTATTTTTCACTCTATCAGCTCCTTCAAATGAAATTTTAAATGAGATATGCCTTTACAATCAGTAAATAAAATATTTCAACCCTTCTCCACATGTTAAATGTTTTTTAGCTGAAGTTTCTAGTAATTAATTCTAGTAATTTGGCAAGGAGGCAAATAACTTTTTTCTCCAAGTAAATAAGTTTACATAACATTTAAAACTAGAGATTAATGACCATCTATGAACACATGGGGATCCACTGCTTTATCCTCAATGAGCGATCAAGAAATGTAGTTTCTCTTGTGAATAGATCATGACATGACAAAGAGATGTGCAGCCATCTCGCCTACAGCGTTTTTGGTAAAATATATGAAAAATTTAAATTCTAGTTAACAGAAGGAGGTTCACTAGCATCTTAGCACTACATCTTAATTTATTTGTCAAGGCTTCAGTATACTTCCTTAAGAAAAACTTGCCCTGGGATTAGAAAATATCTGTCAGTGATGCAGACCAGCAGCAATAAGTTCAGTCCTTTCCAGTGACCTTCTCTCTGTTAGATATTAAACCTGGTATCCTATCTATTCCATTGTGTTTTCTTTATCTCCGCTTTATTGATCCATCTTGGTATGTTAGGATGCTATTAAAAAAAAAAAAGTTGAATAGATGCTTCTTTTAAAGTCAAGGGTGCATCACTGATCAATCTCAGTCTAAGCTAGTGGTAGTTTGTGGCATATAGTTTGGTGTCGTATTTCTTTGAAACTACAAATATTTCAAGTCCATCTCACTGGAGTAAAAATGCTTGAGTGTCCATATTTAGGTAGTGAAGCCCTTTGTGAGGTTATTGTGGTATGTCAGTTTATTTCCCAGGAAATAAATATGGCTCAGTACCACACATTTATTCACATGGGTCTAATTCTTGATCTCAAAAGAAATTGTATTGGGCAGTACTTCAACAGTATTTTACAATAGTCTGATTGTTTTGAGCGTATTCTGTTTTGCATTTTGTTTTTTGCAAAGAAATGGAAATGTTGCACACAATTATCTGTTCCCCTCCTCTAGTTGGAATATTATTTTGCAGTACTATTTTCTGATAGAAATATGTAAGTGGATGAGCAAGATTGATTAGGATCCTCCTAGATCTAGTGTTTTTTATGCCTTACTTATGTCTGTGTCAAGGTTAGGGTCAAAGCAGTCTACTAGACTTATAACAGACACTGTCTGTTAACCCCCCTCCCATCCCAAAGGGGAAGTGAAAGGGAATGAGGGAGAGAGACTTACTGATTAGAAAAGGAAACTGGAACAGCTTTAATGACAATAATAAAATGGAATATTTACAAATATATAATACCAGTGTTGACCACCCCACCCCCCCATGCCAATTATATCACCATTGGTTCTGTGGAGCATGCACTGGGCAAGTCCCAGACTGGACTCAGCAGCAGATGGGAACCAGATTCAAGAGCTGGATTTTGGAACTGCATTCAGGAACACAGGGATTGGAATTGAAGGCAGAAGAGAGCAAGTCCTCTTAGGATGCTGGCCATTGAAGAAGAGAGCTCGAGTCTTGTGATCCCTCAGCTCTCTAGTGAATATGCTGTCTATGGGCTGGAATCCCTCGTTGGTCAGTTTGGGGTCACTTGTTCTGTTTGCTCCTCCCTGAAGGTGCAGCCTTTCACTTTCTGCACCCCCCCAATGTGGTACACAAGATCCAGCAGTGGCCTTGGTCTGCATACCAATCCTTGGTAGTAACTCTAAACATGGGGTGAATCAGCAGGGCCTAAAAAAGAGAGGAAATTTAGACCAGATATAAGGAAGGCCTTGTGTTGTTTTTTGGTTTTGGTGTTTTTTGTTTTGTTTTTTTTTTGTTTGTTTGTTTTTCTTTTTTTACAATGCATGATGAAACACAAACAGGTGTAGAAGCCCCATCCCTGGCACCATTCCAGGTGAGGTTGGATGGGGATCTGAGCAACCTGCTCTAGTTTCAGATGTGCCTGCTCTCTGCAGGGGGTTGGACTAGATGACCTTTAAAAGGTCCCTTCCAATCCAAACTATTAAATGATTATTTTTAAAAATATACTTCTGTGGTTTTGCACCTAGTTTTTGAGACGCCATTAAAATAGTTGTTTTGAGGTCTGGTCAGGCCCAGAAACTTTTCCTGGTGTAAAGGTAGGTAGGTACCTGCATAATGTGTGCACAGGCTGTTTCGTTATGTCAGATGGCTGAGTTGCAGGATATGGTTATAAGGCTGTCCAATATTACAGGAGCTAAGATGGAGATAGGTGCTTTCATAACCATGTTCCTGTAGTGGACAGTACTGAGAATGAGGCACATGGGACCCTGGTGACCCACAAAAATAGGACTTCGCTTCAGTCTCTACCTTCCAGCATCAATACCATAAATAGATATGAAACTTTAACACCCATAGACACCCATGTGCAACATCTGCATGGAGAAACTTCACCAGCAGCAGGTAGTGTATACCATAAAAAGAAACAACAAGTGCTCATAGGGGGTGATTTTGTTGAAGGGCACTGAAGTGTCCCTCTGCTGACCTGACAGGGAGTCATGAGAGGTTTGCTGCCTCCCAGGTGCTAAGATCTGAGACATTGCTGAGAGGGTGCCACAACTTGTCAAAAGCATTGAATATTACCCACTGTTACTCTTCCATGTGGGCATGAATGACACTGTGAGCCAGAACCTGAGCAGGATCAAGGAAGACTATAAAGCCCTGGGGGTGCAAGTAAAAAACATTGGTGCCCAAGTTACCTTTTTCTCCATCTTACCAGTTAGAGGAAAGGGGGCAGCCAGATACAGATGAATAATGAATATTAACTCCTGGCTACGTGGCTGGGACCAACTTGGTGAGGCAGGCTTTAAACTGAAGGACTTGGGAGGCGGGGTCCAAAGTGGTAACGCTCATGCCATCGCATCCAACTGCGGAATAAGCTAGGCCAACCAGAGCAGTGACAACTGCTCTTTAGCTGCCTCCCAAGATGAGAACCAGAAGACCAAGCACCTCAAGGGTGTGTATGACTATGGTGGATCCTCTTGCACCCCTCCAGGGAAACCTGCATGCTTGATTAAATCTCTGAAATGCCTGTACACCAAAGCCTGCAGCATTGGGAATAAATTGGTAAAAAAAAAAATAGAGATACGAGTACTGTTGCAGGGCTGTGACCTTGTTGCAATTACAGAGACATGGTGGGATGGCTCATGTGACTGGAATGCTGTCATGGACAGCTATGTACTTTTTAGGAAAAACAGACAGACCAGCAAGGCGAGGTGGTAAAGTTGCTCTTCATGTGAGAGAGCAACTGGAATTTATCAAGCTTTGCTTAGGGGGGGTGTGTGTGTGAAGAACGAGTCAGGAGCTTATGGGTATGAATTAAGGGGCAGGCTAATATGGGTGACAGTGCTGTAGGTGTTCACTGCAGGCCACCTGATCAGGAAAAGGAAGTCAATGAGGCCTTCTACAGACAGCTAGAAGTAGCCTCTCGATCATATGCCCTGGTGTTCATGGGGGACTTCAACCACCCTGATATTTGCTGGGAAGGCCATATGGTGAGGCACACGCAGTCCAGGAGGTTCCTGCAGAGCACTGATGATTACGTTCTGACACAGGTGGCAGAGGAGTCAACAAAAAGAGGTGTGCTGTTGGACTTTGTGCTAGCTAAGAAAGAAGGTCTGGTTGGGGATGTGAAGGTGGGGGGCAACCTTGGCTGTAGTGGCCATGAGCTGGTGGAGTTCAGGATCCTGTGTGGAAGAAGGACAATAAGTAGGATTAGAACCCTGGACTTCAGGAGAGTGAACTTTCTCCTCTTCAAAGACCTACTTGGAGGAATCCCATGGGTTAGGGCTCTAGAAGAGAGGGGGGCCCAAGAGAGCTAGTTGATATTCAGGCACCGCTTTCTCCAAGCTCAAGAACAGTGCATCCCTATGAGTAAGAAATCAAGTAGAGGAGGCAGGAGACCTGCATGGATGAGCAAGGAGCTGCTGGAAAAACTCAGATGGAAGATGGAAATTTACAGAATGTGGAAGAATGGAATGGCCAAAGGGATCTCAAGGACAACAAGAAGGGCTTCTTCAAGTACATCATCAGCAAAAGGAAGGCTAGGGAAAATGTGGGCCTACTGCTGAATGAGGTGGGAGCCCTGGTGACAGAGGATAGAGAGAAGGCGGAGTTACTGAATGCTGCCTTTCCTTCAGTCTTTACTGCTAAGGCAGGCAGTCAGGAATCCCAGTCCCTTGAGGTAAGAGAAAAAGTCAGAAGAAAGGTAGACTGTCCCATGGCAGATTGAGTTAGAGATCTGTTAGGCAAACTGGACACCCACTAATCCGTGGGCCCCAATGGTCTGCACCCACAAGTGCTGAGGGAGGTGGCTGATGTTATTGCTAAGCCTCTCTCCATCATCTTTCAAAGATGGAGAACAGGCAAGGTGCCTGAGGACTGGAGGAAGTCCAATGTCACTCCAGTCTTCAAAAAGGGCAAGAAGGATGACCCAGGAAACTACAGGCCAGTCAGCCTCACCTCCATCCCTGGAAAGGTGATGGAACAGCTTGTTCTGGATGTTATCTCTAAGCATGTGGAGGAAAAGAATGTTATTAGGAGCGGTCAGTATGTATTCACCAAGTGGAAATCACGATTGACCAATCTAATAGCCTTCAATGATGGTGTGACTGAATGGGTAGATGAAGGGAGAGCAGTGGGTGTTGTCTACCTGGACTTCAGGAAGGCTTTCAACACTGTCTCCCATAGCATCCTCATACAGAAGCTGGTGAAGTACAGGCTGCATGAACAGACAATGAGATGGATTGAGTACTGCCTGAAGGACAGAGCTCAGAAGGCTGTGATCAGCAGTGTAGAGTCTAGTTGGAGGCCTGTAGCTCATGGTGTTCCCCAGGGGTCAGGACTGGGTTCAGTCTTGATCAACATATTCAGCAATGACCTGGATGAAGGGACAGAGTGGACCCTCAGCAAGTTTGCTGATGACACAAAACTGGGAGGGGTGGCTGACACTCCAGAAGGCTATGCTGCCATTCAGCAAGACATGGACAGGCTGGAGAGTTGTGCAGATGGGAACCTTATTAAATTCAACAAGGACATGTCTAGTCCTGCACCTGGAGAGGAATAATCCCCTGCACCAGTACAGGTGAGGGGTTGACCTGCTGGAAAGCAGCTCTGCAGAGAAGGACCTG
Organism: Todiramphus chloris collaris; assembly: GCA_025345505.1. Taxonomy (NCBI): domain Eukaryota; kingdom Metazoa; phylum Chordata; class Aves; order Coraciiformes; family Alcedinidae; genus Todiramphus; species Todiramphus chloris. Next base: position 158,307 of record JANVCC010008959.1, on the reverse strand, counting down.
GGAGTCCTGGTGGACAAATTCACTATGAGCAGCAATGTGCCCTTGTGGCCAAGAAGGCCAATGGTCTCCTGGGGTGCATTCAGAAGAGTGTAGGCAGCAGGTCAAGGGAGGTTCTTCTCTCCCTCTACTCTGCTCTAGTTAGACCACATCTGGAGTACTGTGTCCAGTTCTGGGCTCCCCAGTTCAAGAGAGACAAGGCACTGCTGGAGAGATTCCAGCAGAGGCTATAAAGATTCTGAGGAGACTGGACCATCTCTGTGACATGGAAAGGCTGAGAGCCCTGAGCCTGTTTAGCCTGGAGAAGAGAAGCCTGGGAGGAGATCTTATCAATGCTCATCAGTTGCTAAATGGTGGGAATCAGGATGAGGGACACTGTTTTCACTGGTGCCCAGGGACAGGACAAGGGGCAACAGAGACCAAGTGGAACACAGGAAGTTCCATCTGAACATAAGGAAAAACTTCTTTGCTGTGAGGGTGCCATAGCTCTGAAACAGGCTGCCCAGAGAGGATGTGGTATCTTCTCTGGATAGATTCCAAACCCACCTGGATGAGAAAATGTGCAACCTATTCTGGGGGACTCTGCTTTAGCAGGGTGGTTGGATAAGATGATCTCTAGAGTTCCCTTTTGACCCCTGCCATGCCATGATTCAGCTAAATAATAAGTCCTATACTTTGCACCTTTAGAATGCAAATTCATTTGTCTTCAAATCTGAAAATTTTGATTGCTTTCTTTGACAGGGCTATAATAGAGGAGGCATACTCAAGGTCAATGGCAAAACTAGCCAAATCAGCAAGCAATTACACACAACTTGGGTAAGTGTGTATAAGAGAAATAATTAACTGCATACATGTTAAGAATAAAGTTTGATTCTGAATATTTTATTGATGACGTTGAAGGTAGCATAAATTTGCCACCATTAAAACTGATTGTTAGTTTTTCAGCTATTTTGCAGCTATGCATAATATGCAGCTATGTGAAAAACTGTTTGCAGTTTAAAAAAACCAGAAGAACAACTTAAAGAAACCACTACTATGGATGAATTGTCTGTTCCCCTGTGTTTAAGACTGAGTTATTTTCAGACATAATAAAGAATAATAAAGAATTTTTTCTATTCTGTGCTTCCAACCCTATGACAATTATTTTGGATATAGAACTTATGGTCTGCAAATGTGTCAGTGAATTTATTTTTATTATCTCTACTTTCTCAGCTGTTATCTCTGTCCTCAGACATATTAAGAATGAGACTTTTAATTAGATTTATTCCATAGTTGTTAATTAAAATTTTATAAATTGGATATGTTTAGTTTTTTTTAAAGGAATGATTAATGGATGTTGTTTTCATTAGAATCATAGAATCCTTTTGCTTGGAAGAGACCTTTAAGATCATAAAGTCCAACCATTAACCCAGCACTGACAGGTCACTACTAAACCATGTCCCACAGCACCACATCTCCATGGCTTTGAAAGCCCTCCAGGGATGGGGACTCCACCACTGCCCTGGGCAGCCTGGGCCAGGGCTTGATAACCTTTTCAGGGAAGAAATTTTTCCTAGTATCCAACCTAAACCTTGAGGCTGTTTACTCTTGTCCTATCACTTGTTGCTTCAGAGAATAGGCTGACCCCCCACCTGGCTCCAGATTCCGATCTGGGAGTTGTTGAGAGTGAGAAGGTCTCCCCTCAGCTTCCTTTCTTCCAGGCTGAACAACCCCAGTTTCTTCACATGCTCCTTATAAGACTTATTCTCTAGACCCCCTCACCAGCTTTTTTTGCCCTTATCTGGATAAGATCCAGAACCCTAGTGTCCTTCTTGGAGTGAGAGCCCCAAAACTGATCACGGTACTTGAGGTGTGGCTACCCTAGTACCAAGTACAGGGTGACAATCACTTCCCTAGCCCTGCTGGCCACTCTAGTGCTGATACAAGCCAGGATGCCATTGGCCTTCTTGGCCACCAGGGCCTATGCTATCTCACGTTCAGGTGACTGTTGACCAACACCCCGAGGTTCTTTTCAGTTGGGCAGCTTTATAGCCACTCATCTGCAAGCCTGCAGCATTGCAGGGTTTTTTTTGTGACCCAAATGCAGGACCCAGCACATGGCCTTGTTGAACCTCATCCCATTGGTGTTGGCCCATCAATCCAGTCTGGCCAGATCCCTCTGCAGAGCCTCCCCACCCTCAAGCAGATCAACACTTCCACCCAACTTGATGTCGTCTGCAAACTGACTGAGGGTGGCCTTGATCCCTTCATCCAGATCACTGATAAAGATATTAAACACAACTGACCCAAATACTGAGCCCTGGGGAACACCACTCGTGACTGGCCACCAACTGGATTTAACTCCATTCACCACCACTCTTTGGGCCCTGCTATCCAGCCTCTGTTTTACCCATCAGAGAGTATGCCCCTCCAAGCTGCGAGTACCCATTTATTTCATGAGAATATTGTGGGAAAAATTGTTGAAGGTATTACGGAAGTCCAGGCAGACAACATCCACAGCTTTTCCCTCATCCACTGAGCGGGTCATGTTATCATAGAAGGAAATCAGTTTAGTCAAGCAGGACCTGCCTTTCATAGGCCCATGCTGACTGGGCCTGATCACCTGGTTGTCCTGTATGTGCCCCGTGATGGCACTCAAGATGAGCTGCTCCTTGGCACTGAGGTCAGGCTGAGAGGCCTGTAGTTCCCTGGATCCTCCTTCCAGTCCTTCTTACAGCTAGGTGTCACATTTGCTAACCTCCAGTCAACTGGGACCTCCCCAGTTAGCCAGGACTGCTGATAAATGATGGAAAGTGTCTTGGTGAGCACTTCTGCCAGTTCCCTCAGTACCCTTGAGTGGATCTCATCCGGCCTCATAGACTTGTGTGTGTCAAAGTGGTGTAACACTGACTATTTCTTCTTGGATTATGGGAGCTTCATTCTGCTCCCTGACATCCATCTCAGGGGACTGGGCACTTAGAGAACAACTGGTCTTATTATTAAAGACTGAAGCAAAGAAAGCATTCAGTACCTCTTTTTCTCATCCTTGGTCACCCTGCATCCAATAGAGGATAGAGATTATCCTTAGTCCTTCTTTTGTTAATGTATTTATAGAAACGTTTTTAAATGTCTTTTTATGGTAGTAGCCAGATTAAGTTCTAGTTGGGCTTTGACCCTTCTAATTTTCTTCCTGCACAGCCTCACAGAATCTTTGTAGTCTTCTTGAGTTTTCTGCCCCTTCTTCCATAGGCTGTAGACTTTCCTTTTCTTCCTGAGTTCCAGCCAAAGGTCTGTGTTCAGCCAGGCCAGTCTCTTCCCCACGAGTTCATCTTTCAGTACATGGGGACGGCCTGCTCCTCAGCCTTGAAGATTTCCTTCTTAGAGAATGTCCAGCCTTCCTGGATTCCTTTGTGCTTCAGGATGGCCTCCTAAGGGACTCTGCCAACCAGTCTCCTAAACAGGACAAAGTCTGCCTTCTTGAAGTCCAAGGTGTCAGTTCTATTGACCCACCCTCCCCTTACTTCCCCAGGAATTGAGAACTGTACTGTGAATTATGCCAACAGCTCAAACTTAGATCAGGCTAAAAATTATTTTTATTTATGGTAATCACAGCTAGAAACATGGAGAGCTTTCATTGGTGTATAATTTGATACCATTTGTTGCTGCTCTTCAAAGTTTCTGTATCTTCATGTTGGTTTGAACATCAGTTATTTAAAGACTATGCATGGAACTGATTTTTCAGCAGCATTGACCTAGAAACTGAGGTAGGAGTGTAGCTTTAGAATAGCTGGAGAAGTCCATGCAGAATAGAAATCTGAATCTGAGTAATGACCTGTCCCCCACATTACTATATGGTTAATCTTTGGCTGTAATGATATAAGAGAACTGGAAATTTAGCTAGCTAAGTAACTTTTGGTTTCTTTTCACTATTCAAGTATGCACATAAAAATACTTCTAGATGTTAATTTGGTTTTGAGCTACTCTTGCATCATCTTTAGACATATAATTTGTCATTATTGTGTGTTGATGATGGAGAAGATTAAGTTATTTTTTTGCTGCATTTTACTTATTAGAGTTAATACAGGTAAAACATAAACCACTGAAAAGTTAGGTAGGATTCCAGGTACATTTGAAACACTTAGTAAGAACATAATTTATAGCAGTTGTTGGGGGTTTTGTTTCAGTTTTTGGAACAGAGCTGAAATTCTGTAAACATATCAGTTATACTTTAGCACTATTTAAAAAAAAATTGTAGCTGACTGAAAGGAAAAAAAACAGATGAGCACTAAATTTTATTTCTTCATCCCCTCAATTTAGGACATTTGCACCAGTTTGGGATGTTTTCAAATCCTCAACAGAAAAACTAGCAAGCTGTCACTTGGACCTTGTGAGGAGATTACAAGAGTTAATAAAAGAAGTTCACAAGTATGGAGAGGAACAAATAAAAACTTATAAAAAGGTTATTAATTTTTTTTTTGTTTTTATTCATGTCCAATGACTTGTTAATGTAAAATTAAAATGGTTTGGTTTTGACAACTGTGATATTTGGCAGACTAAAGAAGATGTTTCAGGAACATTGGAAGCAGTGCAAAATATTCAAAGTATCATTCAGGCCTTACAGAAATCAAAGGAAAACTACAATGCAAAGCGTGTTGAGCAAGAACGTTTGAAAAAGGAAGGAGCAACACAGAGAGAAGTTGATAAGGTAATTCTGTGACATCTTACATAAATGCATTGTATTGTCAGTCTTTAACACATTGTATTAGTAAATGTAATGCTCAAAAAGGGCTAAAAGTAGTTGTGGCTATTTCATAATAATTCCACCTAAACATGAGGAAAAACTTTGGTGTGAGGGTGCCAGAGTGTGGATCAGGCTGACAGAGAGGTTGTGGAGTCTCCTTCTCTGGAGAGTTTCAAAACTTACCTGGATGTGATCCTGGGCAACCTACTCTAGGCAAACCTGCTTTGGCAGGGGGGTTGGACGAGATCATCTACGGAGGTCCCTTCCAACCCCTACAATGCTGGGCTTCTGTTATAATGTGCATAATACTTTGAATGCCTAGTTATGTTTTACACTTCCTTATCTGTTCTAACTGTACTGCAGCTCTAATTCTTTATTTTGTAATTATCTGCATCATATGATAAGTTTGTTCAGTGGCTTTTGCAGAAATTGCATATGATTTCTTCAGCTTCTATTATGATTTTGGATGCATTTTCTTAAGTAAATATACAAATGTTTAATGTCTTTGTTATTGAATTAAGAAAGGAAGTTTTGTGTTGTCCCCTCAGATAATTATAGGAGTATTTGAAGTCTATTCCATTAAGAAGACAAGTTAACATTACTTTCGATGATAATTTAAGAGGTTCCATTAACATGGACCAAAACCCCAGTGAAAAGAAACTTGATGTTTTGTTCAGTACTCCCTTTGGGTCATGGGGTAGTTTCATCCATTCACAGAAGTTGGAAGGGACCTGTGGAGGTCATCTGATCCAACCCCCCTGCTCAAGCAGGATTACCTAGAGCCAGTTGCCCTGGACTGTGAACAGGTGGCTTTTGAAGGTCTCCAAGGACAGAGATTCTACAATCTCCCCGAAAAACCTGTTCCAGTGCGTGGTCACTCTCACACTAAAAAAGTATTTCCTGATGTTCAGAGGGAATCTCCTGTGTCTCAGTTTGTGCTCATCGTCCTGTCACTGGACACCAATGAAAAAAAGCCTGAATGTCTTTGCACACTCCCTTCAGGTATTGATGGTATATACAATGATGAGATCCCCCTGAGCCTTCTCTCCTCCAGGCTGAACAGCCCCAGGTATCTCTGCCTTTCCTCATAGGAAAGATGCTCCATTCCCCTCAGCATTATTGTGGCCTGTCACTGGACTCTCTCTAGTATGTCCTCTCTTATGATGAAAGGCTGAGAGACCTGGGTCTGTTTAGTCTGGAGAAGAAAAGACTGAGAGGGGATCTTGTCAATGCTGATCAATATCTAAAGGGCAGGGGCAAGAGGATGGGGTCAGACTCTTTTCAGTGGTGGTCACTGATAGGACAAAGGGCAACAGACACAACTGGAACACAGGAAGTTCCACTTAAACATGAGGAAAAACTTCTTTGCTGTGAGGGTGCCAGAGCATGGACCAGGCTCTAGAGGTCCCTTCCAACCCCTGTGATTCTGTGATTAATAGCAAGAGGAGGTCTAAAGAAAACACTGGACCAACAATTTTTGAAGATGGTCATCTGAGTAATAGGGGTGAAGAAAAAGTGCTTTTTTTGCCTCCATCTTTATTAATAATACTGATTGGAAACTGGGCAGCCTAAGATCTGAATTGGAGGACCACAACTGTGGGAACAATGATTTTCCATTTATGGATGCTGAAATTGTAAGGGACCAGCTGAATGTTCACAAGTCCATGGGGCCTGATGGGGTTCGTTCTAGAGTACTGAAGGAGCTGGCAGATGTTATGGCAGGACACCTCTTGATCATCTACTAAAGGCCTTGGGAGTCTGGGGAGGTCCCTGCTGACTGGAAGCTAGACAATGGTATTCCAATCTACAAGAAGGGTGTGTAGGAAGACCCAGGGAACTACAGACCAGTTAGTTTAACTGCAGTGCCTGGAAAAATTATGGGGAACACCATACTGTACTATTGAAAGGCATTTAAAGGGCAGTGCAGTCATCAGGCCCAGTCAACATGGGTTCGCAAAGAGAAAGTCATGTTTAACTATTCTGATCTCCTTCTACTATAAGGTCACAGAATCACATAATGTCTTTGGTTGGAAGAGAGCTTCAAGATCATCTAGTCCAACCTTCGACCCAACACTGCAAGCTCACCACTAAACCATGTTCCTAAGCACCAGGTCCACATGTCATTTAAATGCCTCCAGGCATGGCAATTCCACTACTGCCCTGGGCAGACCATTCCAATCTTTGATAAACCTTTCAGTGAAGAAATGTTTCCTAATATCCAGCCTAAACCTCCCCTGGTGAAGCTTCCAGCCATTCCCTCTGGTCCTGTCACGTGTCTCCAGGGAGAAGAGGCTGTCCCCCTCCTCGCTCCAACCTCCCTTCAGGTAGCTGTAGAGAGTGATAAGGTCTCCCCTCAGCCTCCCCTTCTCCAGACTAACCAACCCCAGCTCCCTCAGCTGCTCCTCATAGGACTTTTGTTCCAGGCCCTTCACCAGCCTCATTGCCCTTTTCTGGATATGCTCCAGCACTTCTATGTCCTTCTTATAGCGAGGGGCCCAGAACTGAATGCAATATTCAAGGTATGGCCTCACCAGTGCTAAGTACAGGGGGATGATCACCTCCCTATTCCTGCTGGCCACAGTGTTTCTAATACAAGCCAGGATGCCATTGGCCTTCTTGGCCACCTGTGTGCATTGCTGACTCATATTTAGTCGAGTATCAATCAATACCCCCAGGTCCTTCTCCAACTTGCAGATTTCCAACCACACATCTCCAAGTCTGTATTTGCCATGGTGTTGTTATGACCCAAGTGCAGGACCTGGCACTTGGCCTTGTTGAACCCCATGCAATTAACCTTGGCCCACTGATCTAACCTGTCTAGGTCCCGCTGTAAAGCTTCCCTACCCTCTAGCAGATCAACACACCCACCTAGCTGGGTGTCATCTGCAAATTTACTGAGGGCGCACTCAATCCCCTCATCCAGATCATTAATGAAGATATTGAAAAGAACAGGCCCCAGTACTGAACCCTGGGGAACACCACTTGTGACCGGCTGCCAGACAGATTTAGCTCTGTTCACTACTGCTCTTTTGGCCCAGCCATCCAGTGAGTTTTTTATCCAGTGCAAAGTGTTTTTTATCCAGTGAAGGTCACCTGCCTAGTGGATGAAGGGAAGGGAGTGAGTGTAGTTTTCCTGGATTTTAGTAAGGCTTTTGAAACTGTCCCTCACAGCATCCTTCTGGACAAGTTGTCCAACTGTGGGGTGAGCAGGTTCACTGAGCACTTGGTGAAGAACTGGTTGAAGGGCAGAGCTCAAAGGGTTGTAGTGAATGGGGCTACATCTATCTGGTGACCAGTCACCAGTGGTGTTCCTCAGGGTTTGATTCTAGGGCCATTTCTGTTCAATATTTTTATCAGCTGTCTGGATGCAGGAGTTGCATGCACCATTAGCAAGTTTGCAGATGATATAAAACCAGGAGATGCTGTTGGCTCTCTTGTGGCATGAGAGGCCTTGCAGTGGGATCTGGATAGATTGGAGCATTGGGCAATCATCAATGGCATTAAATTTAACAAATCTAAATTCTGAATTCTTCACCTGGGATGAAGTAATGCTGGGCACAAGTATAGATTTGGAGAGGAGCAGCTGGAGAGCAGCCCTGCAGAAAGGGATCTGGGGGTGCTGGTTGACAGCAGCTGAATATGAGCCAGCAGTGTGCCCTGGCACCAAGAGGGCAAATCACATCCTGGGGTGCATCACACACAGTAGAACCAGCTGCTTAAAAGAGGTGATGATCCTGCTGTATTCAGCGTTGGTGCGGCCTCACCTTGAGCACTGTGTGCAATTCTGTGCCCCACCATTTAAGAAGGATGTGAAGGTCCTTGAATGTGTCCGGAGGAGGGCAACAAAGCTGGTGACAGGGCTGGAAGGCATGTCCTGTCAGGAGCGGCTGAGGACTCTGTCTAGTTTGGAGAAAAGCAGGCTGAGGGGCAACCTCATTGTTCTCTGCAGCTTCCTGAGGAGGGGAAGTGGAGAGGGAGGTGCTGAGCTCTTCTCCCTGGGATCCAGTGATAGGATGCATGGGAATGGCTCAAAGCTGCACCAGGGGAGGTTCAGACCTGACCTTAAGGAAGCATTTCTGTACTGAGAGGGTGGCCAAACACTGGACCGGGCTTCCTAGAGAGGTGGTTGATGCCCAAGCCTGTCAGTGTTTAAAGAGGCCTTTGGACAATGCCCTTAATAACGTGCTTTAACTTTTGGTCAGTCCTGAAGTGGTCAAGCAATTGGTCTGGATGATCATTGTAGGTCCCTTGCAACTGAAGTAGTCTATTCTATTCTCTTGTATTGAGGAGCCTAGAACTGGACACAGGACTCTAGGTGTGGCTTCACCAGTGCTGAGTATAGAGAAAGGATCACCTCACTCAACCTGATGGCAACACTGTAATTTTTTCCAGTTTTCAGGAAACAAAGTAGTATATAGGAAAGTGGTTATGTTTCCCTGTCTCTTAACAGTGTATTTTCTTTTTATATCTTGATACTTCTGCCTGTTTCCATTTCAGTTATCTGATCTGTGTAGAGCTTTGTTGTTAGAATGGTCTGAGTGCCTTTTGTACTGCTGTCTTGGTGGGGCAGTGTTGCGTGGAAAGGGTAAAGTAATTTGTCAGAAAATAAACCCCCTTGCATTCCAGCTGGTCCTCAGATATCAGAGGGGCTGGGGGCGGCTAGGCTTAGATTCTGAGTGATGTCCAATTTGGCACTATTAGTCCGGTCGCGTTCAGTCTGGCTGAACTATCACGGCTCGGATTCACTAATAGGGCACTGTTGATTTGGCACTATTAGTCCGGTTGCATTCAGTGTATCCGAACTATCACTGCTCGGATCCCAGTCCGGTTGCATTCAGTACATCTGAACTAACACGGCTCCGGATTCACTACCAGCCCCCTGCAGTCCCTGCCTGGTCACTCTCCACGGTACCACGCAGCCAGTAAAGATCTGACAGTGCCCGATGAGAGAACTTCTGTGACTAGCTGCATGAAAAAGTGCAGTTTATTGAGAGCAACAGGAATACAAGTTCTTTTAGATTGATGGTAATAAATACACTGTCTGCAAAGTATATATATATATCTCTATATATATGAAGTATACAGCTGTGTTGAGTTAAAGAGCAGCTCTAAAAAGTTTCTAAGTTTAAGAGTCCGGATCTTACCCAAAGGCATCCCTAAGGGGGGGAAGCGATGTTCCACCCGTCAACTGATCCCAGGAGTCAGAGATGATGTCCACTCTGGCTTGTCCACGATAATGTCTTCCCTAACATCCCCCCTTACCTAAACCATTTTTATAATAATTTTTACCTTCGAGGTGGAGCTTGAGTGACTCTAGTCATAAATACCTTTATTACAATTGGTGTAAATTTCCCTCGCTTTGCTTTTAAAGATATAGCTGAAGAAAATTCACTGTGCAAACTCAGTGAGGGGTGGTCACACCTTGGAGGAGGGTAGCCTCTGGGCTGGAGGTGTATTTTGGTATTATAATGACATTATAATGAGCAAAGTTCGCACAAGGACAGTACTTTGTCAAAAACTGTCAGACTGTTGGCACAGGGTCACAAGCAGGCAGCTTATCAGTTCTGTGGAACCATCAAGTTCCCATTTCTGTTATAACTTCACAGGGCCTGACTATGGGATCTTCACTCCACTCCATCCCCCTTGCTGCTTGCAATCAGGGTTGCCTAGGGAACTGTTGTGAAATGGATTCCTGGCATACCAGTTGCACACTACCACTGAAAGTTTCTCTGCTATTATACCTTTCTTTATGTGTGAACAATGCTGCAACTTTAATATGATTTTGATTTTTAAGTCACCTCCAGTCATTTTTCCACAGGCAGATAGAGTTGGCTATTGTCTTGTCGCTGATGACAAAATTCATCCTTTTGACCATGTTCTGATTTGTTTATCTTTAATATAAATTTAGGTTTTTTCCTAGCTTCTGCCTGGATAGTCAGTGTTGACTTCTATACATGAATCAGAAATGATGTGGGATGGCAGATGTTTTCCTGACAGTTCAGGAAATATTCAATTAGACTAATGTCTACATGCAGAAGGGAGCAAGAGGAATTACTGTAGGCTGAAGGCCATCTTTTTACTGGTTTTATTGCATCTTCCCTAGATAATTTTGTTTGAACGAGGCCATAACTGAATGCTCAGCTAACACTTAAAACATGATTCAGGCCACGATAGTCCACTGTTAATCTCCATTCCCCATTAGATTTCTGCACTGGCCATATAGGGCTGTTAAAGGCTGAGCGAGTTTTGCTGACCACCCCTTGACTCTCTAGTTGACGGATCAGCTTCTGGAGAGGAGCTACAGAGTCTCGGTTGGTGTGATATTGTCGTCGATGCACCGTTCCAGTAGCAATTGGCACCTTTTGATCCTCAACTCTCATCTTACCCACAACAGCAGACTCCTCTGAAAGGTTAGGTAGGACAGTCAGCTGTTTCTTGTCCTCAGTCTCTACAGCTGCTCTACCAAAGACCCATCAATACCCTTTTGGGTCCTTATAATACCCTTTCTTGAGGAAGTCTATGCCAAGGATGCACGGAGCATCTGGACCAGTCGCTATAGGGTGTTTTTCCCATTTATTCCCAGTTAGACTCACTTCAGCCTCTACTACAGTCAGTTCTTGAGGTCCTCCTGTTACTCCAGTAATGGTAACAGATTCAGTTCCTTTATGATTCGATGGCAATAGGGTGCACTGTGCACCAGTATCTACAAGGGCTTTATACTTTTGTGGTGTTAACGTGCCAGGCCATCGAATCCACACAGTCCAATAAACTCTGTTGTCCCTCTCCTCCACCTGGCTGGAGGCAGGGCCCCTCTAATTCCAAGGGTAGTGTCCATAATTGGTAACTGGGTTTGTGTAGTTCACTGGGTTCACAGGGTTTACCTGGTTAACAGGGTATGTGTAGATCACAGGAATTACACCGTTGACAGGATTTGCACTATTTACAGGATTTGTGTTGACTACAGTATACTGGAGTATTATGTCCAGTTCTGGGCTCCCCTGTTCAAGAGGGACAGAGATCTACTTGAGAGAGACCAATGGAGGGCTACGAGGATGATGAAGGGACTGGAACAGCTGCCTTATGAGGAAAGGCTGAGAGACATGGGGCTTTTTAGTCTGGAGAGAAGACTGAGAGGGGATCTAATTAATGTCTATAAATACATAAGGGCTGGGTGTCGAGAAGGCAGGGACAACTTTCAAGACCTGTCTTGATGCATTTCTGAGTGATCTGCTCTAATTCTGTTCTGCTCTGGCAGGGGGGTTGGGCTCGATGATCTTTGGAGGTCCCTTCTGTTTCTGTGTTTCTGTCCTGTGTTTCTGTTTCCGTGTTTTCCCTTCACTGTTGTCTGTGATTCTGTTATTCTGTGATACAGGATTTGCATTGCCTACAGGCATCACATTTTCATTCCCCCTACTCACATTTGACCTGTCGCCCACGTACTTGGACCAGAGGACTGCTCATAGCGGACTGGAGCAGCCTCCCTTCTGAAAGAATTCTCTCTTCTCTTTGGTTTACCTTGTAAGTAGAGTACTCGTGCCTGTAGAGCAGTGGTAGGTTTTCCATCCCATCTGCTCATTTTCTCTCCAAAGGCACGGAGAAGAGACCACAGGGTACGTCGTGACATGTACTGTTCCTGTTTAGCTGGTCTTGAAGAAGAGTACATTCTCCTAGTGGCTTCAACACGGGTCCACTGAGGGGAAGAATAGGATCTGTTCTCCCTTCTCTCTATTTTTGCAACCAGTTTTTCAACTGATCTCTCCAGGGCTGATACACAGACCTGTTGAGGACCAGAGACACTGTCTTCATACTGTTGTGTTCTCCTCGCCACTTCTGTCACAGTCGGTACCTCATCATCTGTTCCCCAGACCAGTGTTGACAATGTGTGGGAATATGCTGGTGGGGCACTCTGCACAAACGTCTGCAAGATGGGTCGCTGGCATGGGATTGCATCAGGGTTCACTATTTCCCTATCACCATAGATCACCTGTCACACAGCCAATTCTCTCAGGTACTTAATACCTTTCTCCATGGTGGTCCATGTGCTTGGGTGACATTCGATGTCCTCCTTGTAGGGGTACCTGGATTTTACAGCTGACTAGAGTCTTCTCCAGAGACTGATAGTGTTGCTCTTTCTTGGAAAATCTTGATCAATGCCTCCATCTCTGGCCAGGAATCCCAGCTGCCTGGCTTCTCTGCCATTCAGTTTGATGGTGTGGGCACCATTATCCCAGCATCGGAGTAGCCAAGTGGTCAGTGGCTCACCTTCATGATGGCTATAGTCCTTTCTCAGATTTCTCATCTCCTTCATAGGTAAAGATTTGTTGGTACCCTCTGCATCTGATGACTCCTCATCTGATGGGTTTGCTTTAGAAGGGCCTGCTCCACTGTCATCTGACCACACTGGGCGATCTGTTTTTGTTAGGTGTTTCTTTCCAGTTGCAGTGGCATCAGGCTTTGCATCTGGTTCTGACTCATACTCAGATTCAGCTTGAGAAGGACCATCTCCCTGATCTGTTGCTGGACTTGGCTGTTTTGTTTGTTTTCTTTTCTTCACAGGAGCAACTTGTACAGGTGCAGATTGAGTGGGAGTGGTCACAGTAGCTGTGGGTGTAGCTGCCGGCTTTGCTGCTGGAGCTGGAACAGCTCCAGTGCTTGTTGTGGGAGTTGGAGCAGCAGCAGCGCTTGTTTTGAGAACTGGAGCAGCAGCAGGGCTTGTTGGGGGGGCCTGCGGAGACTGAGTAGCCGTGGTGCTTGGGTTTGGAGCTGGCGCAGCAACAGGGATCGTTGGGAGGGCTTGTGGAGCCTGAACAGTCACAGCAGATTTCCAGCATATCACAGAACCTTGTGAATTCTGGATAACTACAGAGCATATCATAGACCGTTGCAGGGAAGCGGCATGCACTGTGCATTTTTTGGTGGCTACCTGACCTGTGTTACTGCACTGATGACTAATCTGACACCATACAGTGAAGACATTAGAAAATAATAGCAATAATATGATCTTTTGGTAATAACCATGTCCACAATCCTCACAAATTGGAGTTCTAAAGTCTGGTGTAGTCAGATTAGCATAGTGGGGAGCAGTATAACTTCCCGAGATGAAACCAAAAGTATTCCTAGTAATAAAATCCACTATGTAATGCCCGTAGTACAGAGACACACTCGCTGCCCAATTCAGTGCAACATAAATCAGAGACAAACACCACAGGAAAGCAGCGGCTCTTCATAGAATGAAGCATTTTCATGCTGTGTTATGCTGGGTTTACATGAGCAAGATCTGCTTAACCTTTCTCTGTAACTGGAAAACTGGAACTGTTGCTTTGATTCCTCTTCCTTTGAAATCCAGGTTGATGTTTCCTCAGGTGAACAAGTGCTAACACTATACTGTTACTCATAATTTTTAGTTTTTTTTTTTTTCTTGGAAATTGCAGAATATAACTATATCTTTCCAGAGAGCATTTTCATGTTATTTTGTTTGAAAGTTATAGGTAGTGGTCAGCTTTACTAGTTATTGCAAGTGAGAAATAATTTTCGTTTTTACTGTGGGACAGCTGAAATTTATCTGAAAGAGGGGATGAAAGCTATTCAGAACTAGAACAAATAGTAAATATACAACTGTCTTTACTGATGTCATTAATTCAGGAATACTGTTGAATTACAGCTGATGAGAAATTTCAATGAGATAAATGTAAGCATGCTGAACACAAGCTAGAAAAAAGATCCCTCATGGTCAAGGCAAATAATTTTTAATTGGCTTTTAAATTGGAAATAGCATCAAAGTTTTAAAAAAATTAATCTCGTGTTTGTCATGCTGTAGACTTTGAAAATAGCTTTTTCTCTACCAAAATCAATCATTTCATTCAGTTTTGTTGTCTATGTAATATTGGGATTCTCCTGTATTTCTTTTTGTCTTAAGAATATTAAGCCCACAAAAAGAACATTTTGCTCCATTAGCAACAAATAATGAAATAAATCAATACATTATAAAGCCACAAAAGACTATTATAAACAACTTTGAGCTGAATAAATATGGCTATCATTATGTTCTACATGAACTTCACTTTCAAATATCTCTTAATCTTAAAATTTTCACTGATGTAACACCTGTACTTTTGAATGTCTTTTCCCTTATATTTCTTCCTTCACTTATAACAGAGAACTGCACCATCTTGTGTTTTCTGCCATTAGCTCTTTCAGAGTTTCACTAATAACTGCTTGCTCAGTATTCCAGCCCTGCTTTCTTCCTGTTTTTCTGTTGCAGATCTAAGTACTTGACATGAGCTAATCAGTTAACTTCAGCAATACAAGTTGTAAAATATTTATTTCAAAACAAGGATAAGTTAGTCATTGCTGATAAGGGGAAGGGATTTTAATGAGGTAATTGCTTTGTTACGTTTTTATGTCATTTATATATAGCTTTAAATAGAAATCTAATGGCTTGAATTAGAGTTATTTAGTGGTGAAATTTTGGTATGACACTTCACTGGTTTGATATGCCCCTGAATACTTTTATAAGTCATCCCAGACATTCTTTTAATAGTGACTTTAAAAGCCTTGGATCAGATTGGATGTGTGACAGTTGACATTCTTTTTGTACTAATCTATAGGCAAAAGTTAAATCGAAAAAAGCTACTGATACCTATAAGCTATATGTGGAGAAATATGCTGCGGTTAAATCTGTCTTTGAACAGAAAATGACAGAAACTGCACAGGTAAGTGTTATATTAAATTAATTACCTTTAAGATAAAATAGTATGTTCTGTTTTATCTCTCTGAAGATATCTGAAATCAAAGCTTTTGAAAAATCGATTCAAGATAGAATGTTCTCC
The DNA here is from genome assembly GCA_025345505.1 of Todiramphus chloris collaris. Taxonomy (NCBI): domain Eukaryota; kingdom Metazoa; phylum Chordata; class Aves; order Coraciiformes; family Alcedinidae; genus Todiramphus; species Todiramphus chloris. The sequence continues at coordinate 142,761 of JANVCC010008959.1, read as the reverse complement.
ATTGGAAATTGATATGAACAATAATGTCAGAAGTAATATGTTTGAAGGGAAAACATTGTTGGTGTCCTTGAATAACACAGTTGAACTCTAGCACTCTAGAAAGACTTTTTGAAGAAATTTTTAGGAAAAATACAAAATGAGCTTTTGGAAGTATTGTAGATGCGTTGTGATCATGCGGGAAATCATGTGAATTGCTGGAGAGCCAGACCTCATTCATAGGAGTTTTAAAACTGGGATCCATCATGGTTTTTTTTCATTATCATTCTGGCAAAACATTTCAGTAACAGCTTGCTAAAGTGTTTTTCCAGGGTTTATCTGTGGTGGTCAGAAGCCCCTACATCTATTCAAATTTCTGTGTTTTTTTAAAGCTGTTTTAATCTGTATTTCAGATGATATCAAGTTCTCCATATGATTGCACATGCTTCTGCTTTTTTTCCACTGCCCCGAATTTCAAAAAGCAAATCTCATTGTTTCGGCTTTAAGTAGTAATATTTATTTGAGGATTGTTTGGCATATTTATTTGTGTATGTTTCTTGGTTTAGTAAAGCTTTTACAAGATAGGAGTTTTCAGTTGAAGATTCTTTGCTCTTTTCCTTAGTTTCAAAGATTTTAGGTGTAGATGGAATTATTAGGGAGATTGATAATAATACTTGTATTATTAACATAAGTGGAAAAGTGTTTGTGTTTTCCTTAAACCCTTGGAAATTTCGTTTTTACAGTATGAGGATTATGGAGGCTGACATGTAGAAAGCTGCCCTATCCTAAACTATAAACTGCTTTCCTACTTTGAAAACTTCATTAGAACTCTATCTAGTTCATCTCGGAATAGATACTCAACACAGCTGTTACAGAAAGGGTACCAAATATATCACATACCAGAACTCTTCCCTCCCACCCGCCCCTCCAGTCCAGACATTTGTGACAAAGAAGTGCTCAGGCATGCTACTGCAAAATTCTGCCTTTAATGTGACTGTTACATTAAGAGTCTTGACATCATTTCATTGAAGAGTTCACAGTAGGCATCTTTTTGTGCGGTATCCTAACTAGGTTCTGGTTGGAGGAGCTGTACCCCCTATAATTTTCTTTTCCATTTGAGTTAAATTTGGTTAAGTACATTATTTTTCTCTCATTTAAAAAATATATGTCACTCTTTAAAAAAAAAAAATTATTATTGTGTAGTGTAAGACAATGATGATTGCAGTTATTCAGTGGTATAAAAAGGCTTTATTTAAAAAAATAGTACACCAAGAAAATGGGTACCATGGTCTGGTTTATAAGGCCTGTTATACTTCTCTCTGGTGTGTGAAGCTATGTTTTCAATATATGTTTTAAATTACTATTGTTGTTAAAAACATCAGTTGTCCTCTATCCATGCTTCTTCCTTTGTCTAGTATTTGTGTGAGGAGCTACCTTGTAGAACTAATCCAAATAAAACTAATGTATTAAGGAAGGTTGGCTTTAACCTGAAAGAGACTTGAGATCTGGTTTATTGAGAGATCACACAAGCATTTGTGTTGGTGCAAAGGAAGAGGCAATGTGGTACTAAGGGTAGAGACTTGTGTCTTTAAGCTGACTTAGAGTTTGTGACACCTGGCCTGGACTTACTTGAATGTGTGTCCACCTTATGTACTTATAGCTGTTGCATTAGCATTTTGTCTCTCTCATGGTAACTTAAAATATTTGTGTATTAGTTACCCCTAGGCAATTTGATTGGAATAGGGATTGGCATTGGTATGTGTGATTACAATCATTTGAGAATTTAGGAACTAGGAAACATTTTTAAACTTAAATGTATCTTAAAACAATTCTTAGAAACAAGTATAATGTAATAGTAATAGAAGAATCTTCACCATTAAATTGTAACATTCCTTCTGGAGAGTTTCCACAAATAAGGTGGAAGCAAACTGACATGTGAACATATACTGCTGTTACCCAAAATGGTAACATTTTTGCAGTGTTCCTGTTAATGTAACTATTATCATTGTTCAGTAAGTGTTCCAGTAACTCCATCATTGTGCGGTATGGATAGGTTGTAGTGAAGCTTGATTTTTGCTGTAGAAACCCACCTATTGATACAAAGAAATCAAGTAATACCAGAAAAATACTGAACTGTTGATTTGTTTCAACCCTTATACAAGCATGACTCTTCTGGATTTATCTAGAATAATTGAAGAAGTTCCTGTGCTGTTTATTTACCTTGCTCTGGAAGTTACTGAACCCCCACTGAAATAGATCCTGTGAATGCTTCTGATCCACTTCAGAGCAAGTTCAGTCAGGTTACTTTAAATATTTAGTCTCACAAAAGCTGTCTGCTGTTTATTCCTTACCTTACAAGAAATAGACTGTGTTAATAGCAGTGCTCTCTGAAATAATAAGAAAAGAAATTAACAAATACGACTTTAATAAACTGGCTTTGCTACAGTTGCACTGCAAACTTGTCTCCAATATGCAAGGCAGATGTGAGTATTGAAAAGGAGTTCTTGTTTAGAACTGACAGAAGATAAACACGAAGAGTATTTGAAATGGATTTTTATTGTCAGTGAATTAGTGAAGGAAAATGTAGGGGCTTTTGCCAAGCCAATTAGCTGTGCTTTTCATAATGTCTTTAAAAAATGTAATTTGAACAATTCACTACAACAAAACAATGAAAAAGTTAACTTTTTTTTTGTATCTAGAGGCAGAATATGAAGATGCTTTTTCCTCATCTGTGTTATTAGGTAGGCATTAGATATTTAAACCAAGCTTAGATGCAGAGAGAGAAAATGAAATGTCTTTTTACTATACCAGATGTTACATCTGGGAAAATGGGATCATGCTTTTGGACTATTTGTTTTGTTTTGCAATACAAAAATGATATACATTTACCTCTTATTCAAACCACACTTGTGCAAATAGCCTTAGTTCCTTAACTGCAACAACACTTCTACTCAAAATTTAAATTTTCACACCTGGAAACTAATACCTTCCACAGCTATCCATATTGGAAATTCTGCCAGTATAAGTCCCATCTGTGGAATTTGTTTTAATTATAATGGTGTAGCTGCATCTACACTTTGGTTGCAGGGGGGCAACTTTAAAGATGATACAGTAGGAAAAATACCAACATTCTGGAATATGTGGAAGCTAATTTCTGAATCAGTCACAGATTATCTTATTTTGGAGTATATTTCACTTGAAATATACTAATTCTGAAAACAAAACCATAGAATTATAGAATCATAGAATTGTCAGGGTTGGAAGGGACCTTAAATATCGTCTATTTCCAAACCCCCTGCCATGGGCAGGGACACCTCCCACTAGAGCAGGTTGCTCAGAGCCCCATCCAGCCTGGGCTTAAAACCTTAAAAGGATGGGGCTTCCACCACCTCTCTGGGCAACCTGTTCCAGTGTCCCACCACCCTCATGGTGAAGAAATTCTTCCTAATGTCTAATCTAAATTGACCTATCTCTAGTTTTAATCCATTCCCCCTAGTCCTATCACTGCCTGACAGCCTAAAAAGTCCCTCCCCAGCTTTCTTGTAGCCCCCTTCAGATACTGGAAGGCCACAATAAGGTCTCCCTGGAGCCTTCTTTTTTCTAGACTGAACAACCCCAACTCTCTCAGTCTTTCCCCATAGGAGAGGTGCTCCAGCCCTCTGATCATCCTCGTGGCCCTTCTCTGGACACGTTCCAGCACATCCATATCCTTCCTGTAACAGGGGCTCCAGAACTGGACTCAGTACTCCAGGTGAGGTCTCACCAGAGTGGAGCAGAGGGGGAGAATCACCTCCCTCGACCTGCTAGCCATGCTTCTCTTGATGCAGCCCAGGATGAGATTGCCTTTCTGGGCTGCAAGAGCACACTGATGGCTCATGTTGAGCTTCTCATCCACCAGCACTCCCAAGTCCTTTTCTTCAGGGCTCCTCTCAAGCCAGTCACTGCCCAGCCTATATCGGTGCTTGGGATTGCTCCGACCCAGATGGAGGACCTTGCATTTGGCCTTGTTGAACTTCATGAGGTTGGCATGGGCCCACCTCTCCAGCCTGTCAAGGTCCCTCTGGATGGATCCCTTCCCTCCAGCGTGTCAGCCGCCACACACAGCTTGGTATTGTCGGCAAACTTGCTGAGGGTGCACTCAATGCCACTGTCCATGTCGCTGACAAAGATGTTAAACAAGACAGGTCCCAGTACTGATCCTTGAGGGACTCCACTTGTCACTGGTCTCCACTTGGATACCGACCCATTGACAACCACTCTTTGGGAGCGGCCATCAAGCCAGTTCTTTACCCACTGAATTGTCCATCCATCAAATCCATATTTCACCAGCTTGGAGACCAGAATGTCATGCAGGACAGTGTCGAAGGCTTTGCTCAAGTCCAGGTAAATGACGTCGCTTGCTCTTCCCCCATCTATTGAAGTTGTGACCTTCTCATAGAATGCCACCAGGTTAGTCAGGCATGATTTGCCCTTGGTGAAGCCATGTTGGTTGTAGCCAATAACTTTGTCTTTATTCTTCTGCCTCAGTAGTGCTTCCAGGAGGATCTGCTCCATGATCTTACCAGGCACAGAAGTGAGGCTGACTGGCCTATAGTTCCCAGGTTCATCCACCTTTCCCTTTTTGAATATGGGGGTTATAGTTCCCCTTTTCCAGTCAGTGGGGACTTCACCGGACTGCCATGACTTTTGGAATATAATAGATAGTGGTTTAGCAACCTCATCCGCCAGTTCTCTCAGCACCCGTGGGTGTATCCTGTTGGGTCCCATGGACTTGTGCACTTTCAGGTTCTTCAGATGGTCACGAACCTGATCTTCACTTGCAATGGGCACTTCTTTCATCCAATGCCCTCCACTATCTTCTGTGACTCTGGGGCTGTGGCTGGAGCCCTTGCCAATGAAGACTGAGGAAAAGAAGTCATTGAGAACCTCAGCCTTCTCAGCATCACTTGCCACCAGTTCTCCAGTTTCTTTTCTGAGGGGGTCCACACCTTCTCTAGTCTTTTTCTTTCCATTCATATACCTATAGAAATTTTTGGCATTTCCCTTGATCTCCCTGGCTAGATTTAATTCTAACTGAGCTTTAGCTCTCCTGACCAGGTCTCTTGCTGCTTGAGCAGCTTCCTTGTACGCCCCCCATTCTGGCTGTCCTTCCTTCCACTCCTTGTAGAGATTCTTTTTTTGTGACAGCATGTCCAGGAGTTCCTTGTTCATCCAGGCAGGTCTCCTAGCATTCTTTCCTGCCTTTCTCTTTGCCAGTATAGTTTGCTCCTGGGCATTGAGAAGGTGATCCTTGAATGTCAACCAGCTGTTCTGTGGCCCCCTAACCTCTAGGGCTTTGTCCCATGGCACTTTGGCCAGCAGATCCCTGAAGCGATGAAAGTCTGCACACCTAAAGTCCAGGTTCGTCAGCTTGGAGTACATCCTCCTAGCTGCCCTGAGGATCTTAAATTCTATTGCTTCATGATCACTGCAGCCAGGATTGTCCCCACGTTTTACATCAGACACCAGCTCTTCGCTGTTGGTCAAAACAAGGTCCAGCATAGCCCCTTTCCTTGTCAGTTCCTCCACCATTTGGAGGAGGAAGTTGTCATTTACACATTCCAGGAACATCCTGGATTGCTGGTGCCTTGCTGTGTTATCTCTCCAGCAGATGTCAGGGAGGTTAAAATCCCCTACAAGGACCAAGGCCTGTGAACACGAAGCCATTTCTATCTGCCTATGGAGGGCCTCATCCTCTTGGCTCTGCTGTTCAGGTGGCCTGTAGCAGACCCCTACCGTAACATCACCTTCCCCTGACTTCCCTTTAATCTTAGCCCATACACTCTCAACCGGCTCATCGTCCTTCCCCATAGGTAACTCCATGGATTCCAGCTGGTCACTGATGTAGAGGGCGACACCTCCTCCCCTGCTACCCTGCCTGTCCTTCCTGAACAGCTTATATCCATCTACCCCTATGTTCCAGTCATGGGAATCATCCCACCAAGTTTCAGTAACAGCCACTATGCCATGGCTTTCCAGCAGCACAGTGGCCCTTAATTCATCCTGTTTATTGCCCAAGCTGCGTGCATTTGCATAGAGGCACTTCAGCTGGGCTGGCTGGATCACCCTCTTGTGCCAATCCCCTTTGACTCCTATGGAGTGTCCCAGTGCATCGTCACTGGCTTTCCTCGGGGCAACAAGTTGAGAGCCCTTACTAGGATTCCATTCCTCAGCCCCTGATGTGCTGCCCCACTGTTTGTCACAAGCAATTGAAAATGTAAGATTACTGACCCCCTCCCCCTTCAAATCTATTTTAAAGCCGTATCAATGAGCCCTGCCAACTGCTGCCCCAGAATCCTTTTCCCCCTCTGGGACAAGTGCATCCCTTAGGTGCTCGCAGCTCCAAAGCTTTGTATACTGAGCCATGATCATAAAAACCAAAGTCCTGTTGCTGACACGAGTCCCGGAGCCATGAATTGACCTGTTGGCTCTTCCTGGATATTCCCTCTTCCATAGCCTATGTCAGAGGGATGGAGGAGATCACAACTTGAGCTCCTGATCCCTTTACCAGTTGTCCCAAGGCCCTGAAATCTCTTTTAATTGATTGTGAACCTCTAATTGCTACGTTGTCACTTCCCACCTGAAAGACCAGAAGTGGGTAATAGTCTGAAGGACCCACAAGGGAAGGAAGTTTACCTACAACGTCCTTTACATGGGCACCAGGGAGACAGCAGACCTCTCTGTGAAGCGGGTCTGGCCTGCGTATCGGGCCCTCCACTCCCCTCAGTAGGGAGTCACCTACAACAATGACCCTTTGACTTTTCTCATTAGGGTCAGTTTTGATGGCTGGCCGGGGGAGAGCTGATCTTGGTGGCTCAACTGGTTTTTGTGAGCCCTCATCCTTGCTCTCAGCCAGTTCCAGTGTGTGAACATGCTCAGCTGTTTCAGTGCAAAAACAGTTTGCTTAACTTAAATCTGTCTTGGGCTGTTCAGATAAATTTCTTTCTGAGGATGTGAACACCTTGAATTGCTGTGGATTTGTTCTAGGTAATCATGTAGTAATGTTCTCAACTGTCTGCTTTTCTTAGTTAGACTCCACCAATCTTGTTGCATAAATTGTACTTTTTTTTTTCTTTTTTGTCATTTACTATCTTATGTGCAATCAATTTGACGTGGTTTGTGATATGTGATTTTGAGAGGTTCAATTTAGAAACATGATCTTCCTATTCTTAAATTGCAAGTTAGGGTGGGGGTTTTTTTCTGCAATAAACCTGGAAGGGTGTTTGTGATTAATGATATAGGAAAATAACAATCGCTTTGTTATTTAGATATTGGATTTGTCAGAAATTCTTCTCGTTGAAAGATTTTCTGAGTAAAACTATAGTTGTATTATACAATTGCTATGCACTTGTTAAGAAAACATGTCTCAGTTGCCAGTTATTCCACCTTTTTAGAAGCTTTATTTATAATCACTTAGAACAGTCATGTACTGGTAGAGATCAAATAGCTGAAAGTGCCAAGTTAGTTTTGAAAGTCGTTCTGTCTTAACTAGAACTGAGTGCAGTTGACTGGATAACTTTGCTGTTGAGAAGTCTGCGTATAAATAAAGTTGAAGAATAAGTAATAATTGTTCACATTTAAAAAACTTACTGAATAATGTACATGTTTATAAAAAGGAATAATGCTTACTTAAATGGTGTATGTTGAACTGGATAAAGATCCTGTTGATGTTTTTTTATTTTTATTGTAGCTTAATGTGCTAAGAATTGACTTGCATTTGTTGGGTCATTAACATTACAGATTCATTTTAGTATATCTTTTCAAAATGGACTGATCTTTCAAAAGTGAAAGTAAACAATTTGGTTAATGATTATATCTGTGATATGAATGATGTGGTTGTATTATAGTACCTAGATAGGTTTAGTCTTTGATCAGACCCCTTTGTGTTATGTACTGTACAAGGCCAAGATGGCTTCTACTTTAAATCTTAATTCTAAAAAATAAACAAGAAATAAGGAAACAAATAAGAGAAGGGGGTTGCTGTTCACTGACATGAGACACACACACACAAAAAAATCTCTGAATGGCTATCTGTTTTGATATGCATTATATAGAAGAGTTTAAAGGAGAATGTTTTGCAGAGTTTTATGAGAGCTCAAATCAAGCGTAAAGGAAGTGGCACTAGCATAATCTCAGAAGTTGACTTGGAGTTTAGGTAAAAATTAGGCAGTGGAAACAGACCAGAAGATCACACTGTGTATAGGTGTTGACACTCTGATGGTGGTTGAAAACAGATATAGAGATGGGCCATAGACAACTTTGAAAGTAAAATAATATAGTTTATGTAAACAAGCAGTCAGTAAAAGAAGTAGAATGTCATAGAATAGGCTACAGAGGATTACATATCCTCTGTAATTAAGTGGAAGCATACTTGAGGGTGAAAAAAAATCATTTTAATCTGCTTGATTGATGGCTAGAGAGGCATATAAGTATGATAAAAGAAAGACTGAGAGAAGTTAAGAGATATTTGACTCATCTGTATGGACTTGTACTTGTTTGTGAATCAGAGTACCAGGAGGTGTGAAATGTGAGGAGATGGTCTTCAGAGAACATGGGAAAAATTGGAGATAGGATTAAGTTTGGACAGTTACAGAAGTAGGAAGAGAAGTAGGACAGAGCAGGAGTAAACACAGATTTCAAGATGATTATGGTTGACTATTAGGATGAGGACATTTTTAGTTCTAATCTTTGGCTAGGAAGGGGTCATTAGAGATGTCAGAAATAGTTTTAAAAAAGGTGTCAGGTGAAAGTGTGGGCAAGATGGAATAGGAGGACAAATTTAAGACAAAATGCAAAGCTTTTATACAGTGAGTTTAAAAACCAAAAAAAGGAATTGCATTTAAAGAGGCAAAGGATATAGATTCAACTACAGAAAAAGAAAGCATGTGTATATTGTGAGCAGGAAGAAAGGGTGATAAGAAGGAGGTGCAAAACAGATCTAGAAATAGGATTTCTGGGGTTAGATGAAAACACAAAACTCTTCAGTTATGGAAAAAAGATATATTTTTTAAAAACCCTATTTTCTTTTGGGAGCATAGGTAGTTTTTTCATCCCTCCTCCCAGTCAAAGGGAAGGGGCTTGGGAGGGCCAGTTGAATATGGACATCGACAACTGGTTATGGGACTGGTGCCACTGGCAGGGGTTCAGCTACTTATATCATGGGACTTGCTCTGAGAAACCTCGTCTACTGGGGTCAATCTGTCATAAAATCATAGAATCATAGAACAGTTCTGTCTGGAAGAGACCTTCAAGATCATCAAGTCCAACCTTACTCCTAGCCCTATCAAAACCACTAAACCATGTATCCCTAAGCACAACATCCAACCACATCTTAAACACTTCCAGGGATGGTGACTCCAACACCTCCCTGGGCAGGCCATTCCAATGCCTGACAACCCTTTCTGGAAAGAAATGCTTCCTAATATCCAGCCTGAACCTCCCCTGGGTCAACTTCAGGACATTTCCTCTTGTGCTGTCCCTTGTCACCAGGGAGAACAGACCAACTCCTGCCTTGCTACAACTTCCCTTCAGGTATTTGTAGAGGGCAATAAGGTCTCCCCTCAGCCTTCTTTTCTCAAGGCTGAACAGCCCCAGATTCTTCAGCCTTTCCTCATAAGACACATGCTCCAAACCCTTGACTAGCTTTGTAGCCCACCTCTGGACCCTCTCCAGCACCTCAACGTCCTTCTTGTAGAGAGGGGCCCAAAAATGGACACGGTATTCGAGGTGCAGCCTCACCAAAGCTGAGTACAGAGGAATGACCACCTCCCTGCCCCTACTGACTACACTATTCCTGATCCAGGCCAGGATGCCACTGGCCTTCTTGGCCGCCTGGGCACACTGCTGGCTCGTGTTCAGGCAGCTGTCAATCAACACCCCCAGGTCCTTCTCTGCCTGGCAGCTCTCCAGCCCCTCCTCCCCCAGCCTGGAGCGCTGCTGGGGGTTGTTGTGGCCCAAGGCCAGGACCTGGCATTTGGCCTTATTGAAGCTCATAAAATTGGCCTTGGCCCAGTGATCCAGCCTATCTAGATCCGTGAAAAGGAGGGGAAGAGCATCTTCGGTCATGGGCTTGCAAAGCTGGTGAAGAGGGCTTTAAACTAAAGTTTCTGGGGGAGGGGAACCTCAATCCATCCTACTCCTAACAGTTTGATGCCAGTGACAGCAATCATAGAATGGTTTGGGTTGGAAGGCACCTTTAAAGGTTATCTATTCCAACCCCCCTGCCATGGGGAAGCGCATTTCCAACTAGATCAGGTGTCTCAGAGCCCCATCCAACCTCACCTGCAATGTTTCCATCGACCACCTCTCTGAGCAACCTGTGCCACTGTTTCACCACCCTCACTGTAAAAAATTTCTTACTTCTCTCTAGTCTAAATCTCCCTCTTTTAGTTTCAAACCATCACTCCATGTCCTGTCACAAGAGGCCCTGATAAAAAGACTGTCCCCATCTTTCTGACAGGCCCCCTTAAGTACTGAAAGGCTACAATAAAGTCTCCCTGGAGCCTTCTCTTCTCCAGGATGAACAACTCCAACTCTCTCAGCCTTTCTTCAGAGGAGAGGTGTTCCAGCCCTTGGATCATTTTTGTGGCCTCCTCTGGACCCATTCCAACAGGTCTGTGTCCTTCTTGTGCACCAGTTGAGGTCTCACCAGAGTGGAATAGCTGGGCAGAATCACCTCCCTCGACCTTCTGGACATACTTCTTTTGATGCAGCCCAGGATGAGATTGGCTTCTGGGCTGCAAGCGCACATTGCTGGCTCATGTCCAGCTTTTCATCCACCAGTATCCCCAAGTCCTTCTCTGCAAGGATGCTGTCAATCCCTTCATCCCCTAGCTTGTATTGATATTGGAAGTTGCCCCAGACCAGGTGTAGGACATTGCAATTGGCCTTCTTGAACCTCATTAGGTTCACATGGGCCCACTTCTCAAGCTTGTCCAGGTCTGTCTGGATGACATCCCATCCCTCTGGCATGTCAACTGCAAACTTGCTGAGGGTGCACTTGATCCCACTGGCTATGTCATCGATGAAGATATTAAACAGCACTGGTCCCAGTATTGACCCTTGAGGAACATGACTTGTCACTGATCTCCATCTGGACATTGAGCTGTTGACCACCACCCTCTGGATATGACCATCCAAGCAATTCCTTATCCACTGAACAGTCCATCCATCAAACCCGTATCTCTCCATTTTAGAGAAAAGGATTTTGTGAAGGACCCTGTCAAAGACCTTACACAAGTCCAGATAGATAGATCATACATAGATCTTCCCTTGCCCACTGATGTAGTCTCTCCATCATAGAAGTCCACTAGGTTGGTGAGGCAGGACTTGCCCTTGGTGAAGCCAGCTTGGCTGTCTCAAATAACCTCCCTGTCCTCCATATGCCTTAGCAAAGCTTCTAGGAGGACCTGTTCTATCATCAGGTTCCTCAGGTGGTCACAAACCTGATTGTCTCTTCCAGTGGGAGGGACTTTGCCCTCCCCCAGTCCCTGTTTTGTGGTACATTGACTTGGGAGGCATGAGAAGAGAGGTTGCCAGTGAAGACTGAGGAAAAAAAGTTGTTGAGTACCTCAACCTTCTCCTCATCTGTTGTTACCACTTCGCCAGACGTTTTTATTAGGGGAGGACACACTTTCTTTGACACAGCTCCCACCTGGGACTCCCCCAGTGCCTGCTCCACAGCATCAGTGGTGATGGTGATGGAATTACCATCAGGGGGGTTGGGTTCCATACTGGTTTTGTATATATTTGTATATATTCAATTTTTATTATTATTAATTTCCTTTTCATTAAAGCTGTTCTAGTTTCCTTTTCTAATTGCTAAGTCTCTCTCCCTTATTCCCCTTCTCCTTCCTTTTAAGGGAGGGAAGGGGGTTAACAGAGAGCATCTGTTATAGGTCTAAGGGGCTGCCCTGACCCTAAACCACGACACCAGACTTTTTCATCAGGGGAGGACACGCTTTCTTTGACCTTCCTTTTCTGGTTGACATACCTTCTTATTATTCTTTGCATTCCTTGCCAAGTTCAGCTCCAGCTGTGTCTTGGCCTTTCTGACCTCAGCCCTACACAACTGGGCAGTGTCCCTGTGCTCTTCCCAGGATCCCTGTCCCTGCTTCCCTGGCCTGTGCAGTTCCTTCTTGCCCTTTTGTTTGGCCAGGAGGTCTCGACTCAGCCATGCTGTTCTCTTGCCTTCCTTGCAGGATTTCTTACCTCTGGGGATCGAGAGCTCTTGTGCTCTATGGAAAGTGTCCTTACAGACCTGCCTGCTCTGCTCAGCTCCCTTGTCCCTGTGGGCTGTTTCTCAGGGGGTCCTATTGACTAGCTCCTTGAAGAGCTAGAAGCTTGCTTGCCGAAAATTCAGGTTCCTGACTTTACTCCTCGCCTGACTCATATCCCTCAGGACTGTGAATTCCACCACTTCATGATCACTGCAGTCCAGGCTGCCTCCAATCCTGACATCACTGATTAGCTCACTTGCGTTGGTGACCCTCAGGTCTGGTATCACATCCTCTCTGGTAGGGCATCTATTACCTGACGTGAGTTTTATCCTCCATGCACTCCAGGAGTCTCCTGGATGGCATACAGCTTGCCATGCTACTTTTCCAGCAGATGTCGGGGTGTTAATACCAGCGGTGTACTGATACCAAGTGACTCACCCAGAAACTATGCTTTTGGGTTCATAGTTTAAGTATCTCAATTAATGAATGGCTGTATTGCGTTTGTGTGGCAAAGTTTTAGTAGTGGGGGGGCTGCAGGGGTGGCTTCTGTGAGAAGCTATTAGAAGTTTCCCCTATGTCCAATACAGCAATGCCCTTGTGGCCAAGAAGGCAAATGGTATCCTGGGGTGCATAAAGAAGAGTGTGTCCAGCAAATCGAGGGAGGTTCTCCTCCCCCTCTACTCTGCCCTAGTGAGACCTCACCTGGAGTATTGCATTCAGTTCTGGGCTCCCCAGTTCAAGAGGGACAGAGATCTACTTGACAGAATCCAATGGAGGGCTACGAGGATGATGAAGGAACTGGAACAGCTGTCTTACGAAGAAATGCTGAGAGACCTGGGAGTTTTTGGTCTGGAGAGAAGACTGAGAGTGGATCTAATTAATGTCTATAAATACATAAGTGCTGGGCATCAAGAAGGCAGGGAGAACCTCTTTTCACTTCTGTCCTGTGATAGGATGAGGGGCAATGGATTCAATCTCAAACACAGGATGTTCCACCTCAACATGAGGAAGAACGTCTTGACTGTGAAGGTTACAGAGCACTGGAACAGACTCCCCAGAGAAGTTGTGGAGTCTCCTTTTCTGGAGACTTGCAAGACCTGTCTAGATGCGTTTCTGAGTGATCTGCCCTTTTTTTGGTCCTGGAAGGGGGGTTGGACTTGATGATCTTCGGAGGTCCCTTCCAACCCCTGACGTTTTGTGATTCTGTGATAAGCAATCCAGGAGGTTCCGAAAAGGAGGAGCTGGTGGGGAATGTGAAGCTCAAGGGCAGCCTTGGCTGCAGTGACCATGAAATGGTGGAGTTCAAGATCCTTAGGGCAGGGAGGAGCGTGCACAGCAGGCTCTCTACCCTGGACTTCGGGAGAGAAGACTTTGGTCGCTTCAGGGACCTGCTTGGTAGAGTATCATGGGATACAACCCTGGAGGGAAGAGGGGCCCAAGAAAGATGGTTAATAATAAAGGATCACCTCCTCCGAGCTCAGGAGCGATGCGTCTTGACAAAGAGAATGTCAGGGAAAAACGCCAGGAGGCCATCATGGATGAAAAAGGAGCTCCTTTACAAATTCAAACACAAAAAGGAAGCCTACAGAGGGTAGAAGAAAGGACAGGTAGCCTGGGAGGAATACAGCGAAACTGTCCGAGCAGCCAGGGATCAGGTTAGGAAAGCCAAAGCCCCGATTGAATTAAATCTGGCCAGGGATGTCAAGGGCAACAAGAAAAGCTTCTATAGGCACATTGGTGATAAAAGGAAGACTAGGGAAAATGTGGGCCCTCTCTGGAAGCAAACGGGAGACCTGGTTACCCAGAACATGGAGAAGGCTGAGGTGCTCAACAAGATTTTTGCCCCAGTCTTCACCAGCAAGTGCTCCAGCCACACTGCCTGAGGCACAAAAGGCAGGGTCTGGGAGAATGAAGAATTGCCCACTGTAGGAGAAGATCAGGTTCGAGACCACCTAAGGAACCTGAAGGTGCACAAATCCATGGGACCCGATGAGCTGCATCCACAGGTCCTGAGGTGGATCAAGTGGCTAAGTCACTATCCATCATTTTGAGCAACCCGGTCTAGCAGGAGGTGTCCCTGCCCACAGCAGGTGGGGTGGAACTAGATGATCATTAAGATCCCCTCCAACCCAAACCATTCTATGATCCTATGATATTTGAGAAATCCTGGCAGTCCAGTGAAGTTGCTGCTGACTGGAAAAGGGGAAACATCACCTCCATTTGTAAAAGGGGAAAAAAGGAAGACCCAGGGAACTACAGGCCAGTCAGTCTCACCTTTATTCTCAGCAAGATTATGGAGGAGATCCTCCTGGAAGCTATGCTAGGGCACATGGAAAATAAGGCAGTGATTATTGACAGCCAACATGGCTTCACTAAGGGCAAATTGTGCCTGACAAATTTGGTGGCCTTCTACGACGGGGGTACAGCATAAGGGAAGAGCAACTGACATCATCTACCTGGACTTGTGCAAAGCATTTGGCACTGTCCTGCATGACATACTTTTCTCTAAATTGGAGAGACATGGATTTGATGGATGGACCACTCAGTGATTAAGGAATTGGCTGGATGTTCGCACTCAAAGAGTTGTCATCAACGGCTTGATGTTCAAGTGGAGACCAGGACAAGTGGTGTTCCTTAGGGACCGGTACTGCAGTTGGTGCTGTTTAACATTTTTGTCAGTGACATGGACAGTGGGATAGAAGCACCCTCAGCAAGTTTGCAGACAACACCAAGCTTTGTGGAATAGCCAACACACTAGAGGGAAGGGATGCCATCCAGAGGAACCTGGGCAGTCTTGAGAGGTGGGCCTGTGATAACCTCATGAAGTTCAACAAGGCCAAGTGCAAGGTCCTGCAAGGGTCTATAACAAATTTTCATGGCCAGCTCTCCATGTGACAACTCTACATGAACAACTCTATGTGGGTCGGCAGATTCCACCAGTCCTCCCTGTTATGTAGCACCATGTTGGTTCTCCTTGCTTCACCATGAGCTCCACAAAAGCCTTGAACATCGGCAGGGGTGCTTAAGAACAAAATGGTTGTGACCTTAGCATTTGTGTCTGTCTCGGACTTTGAGGAACACATTGCTACTCTGGGGAAATATCTGCCCAAATAGGTTCAACCTCTTCTCAATGTGTTTGAGAACACCTATATCAGTCATCCAGGTAGGACAGGACATGGTAGATGACCTCCTCTGTTTCTTCCACCCATGTGGAATATGGTCAACAGAACATGTAGAGTTGAGGATTGCACTGACAACCCTTCCAAAGCTGCTCATTGTCCCCTTCAAGGCAAATTGGGAATGTGCCACCCAACTATCTGACGTTCATTGATGGCCTCCAAAATATGCAGGACAGAGACACCTAGATCAAAACAAACATTTCATTTCAGGCCACAGTCTTCCAGTCAAATTGAAGAAATACTGCAAAGCAGATGAGCGTATTTCAAAGATTGTGTCTGATTATGGCAATAGAAGCCCTATAGAATACTTGCATGTCATTGCTCACAATTATCTATTAGTTTATTAAAATGGGGTTTTTTTTATGTTTTACTATTTCATTTTTTGTAACATTTACAAATATTACTGCATATACACAAGCATAAAAATATCTAGGACAGTTCAACTTGATGCTATGGGTTGTCTGTGATGAGTTATTCTAGACCCCTCCTAAAAAGAGAAAATAGAATCATAGAATCATGTAGGTTGGAAATGACCTTCAAGATCACCAATAACCCTACTCTATATGTCCACTGCTAAACCATGTCTGTAAACACCATATCTACATGACATTAAACACAGCTAGAGATGGTGATTCAAACACTTCCCTGGGCGCCCTCTTCCATGGCTTGACAAGCCTTTCAGTGAAAAAAATTCTTCCTAATGTCCAACCTAAACCTCTTCTGGTGCAACTTGAGGCCATTTCCTCTTGTCCTATCACTTGTTACTTGAGATAACAGGCTGACCCCCCACCTTGCTCCAACCTCATTTCAGGGAGTTGTCAAAGGCAAGAAGGTCTCCCCTCAGCCTCCTTTTTTCCAGGCTGAACACCAGTTCCCTCAGGTGCTTCTTATAAGACTTGTTCTCCAGAACCCTCACCAGCTTTTTTTGCCCTTCTCTGGACCTGCTCCAGCACCTCAAAGTCTTTTTTATACTGTAGTGCCCAAAAGTGAACACAGTCCTTACTCAAGGTGTGGCCTCCCCAGTGCTGAGTACAGGGGGATCAGTCACTTCTGTAGTCCTGCTGGCCACACTATGCCTGATGCAGGCCAGAATGGCATTGGTCTTCTTGGCCACCTGGGCACACTGCTGGCTCATGTTCAGTCTATTTTGCATCAGTACCCTGTCACGGTTTAGGGTCAGGGCGGCCCCTTAGACCTATAACAGACGCTCTCTGTTAACCTCCCTCCCTCCCCAAAGGGGAAGAGAAAGGGAATAAGGGAGAGAGACTTAGCAATTAGAAAAGGAAACTAGAACAGCTTTAATGAAAAGGAAATTAATAATAATAAAAATGGAATATATACAAATATATACAAAACCAGTATGGAACCCAACCCCCCTGATGGTAATTCCATCACCGTCACCACTGATGCTGTGGAGCAGGCACCGGGGGAGTCCCAGACTGGGTCCCGCAGCAGACGGGAGCTGTGTTCAGGAGCTGGATTCTGGTACCGGGTTCAGGAACACACAGACCGGGATTGAAGGCAGAACGGACAGAGGCCTCCTTGGGTGCTCCGAGGAAGGAACAGAAAGAGGACCTGAGCCAAGCCAAGCAAAGCTGGCAAAGCAGTCCAAGAGGGTAAAGAGAGGGGAGAGGAGCCACAGACCCTCTCGATCCCTCAGCTTAATACCGAATATGCCGTCTATGGGATGGAATCCCTCGTTGTTCAGTTTAGGGTCACCTGTCCTGTCCGCTCCTCCCTGCAGGTGCAGCCTTTCACTTTCTGCACCCCCCAATGTGGTACACAAGATCCAGCAGTGGCCTTGGTCTGCACACCAATCCTTGGTAGTAACTCTAACCATGGGGTGTTCTCACTGCTAGAAGCAGACACTGTCTGTGAGAACAGGCTGCTACCTTCAGACAGTGCAGTTAGTTAGAAGAACTGAGCTGAAAAGTAAAATCACTGAACAGAATTAGTTCTGTTTTCACTCAAACCAGGACAACCCCCAGGTCCCTTTCTGTTGGGCATCTTTCCATCCCTCTCCAAGCCTGGAGCATTGCAGGGGGTTGTTGTGACCCAAGTGCAAGGCCCTGCACTTGGCCTTGTTGAACCTCATCCCATTGGCCTCAGCCCATCAATGCAGCCTGGCCAGATCCCTCTGCAGAGCCTCCCTAACGTCAGGCAAATCACCACTCCTGCCCAACTTGGTGTTATCTGCAAACTGACTGAAGTTGCCCTCAATCCCATTTTCCAGATCACTGATAAAGATATTAAACAGAACTGGCCCCAGTACTGAGCCCTGGGGAACACCATGTGACTGGCTGCTATCTGAATTTTACTCAATTCACTACTACTCTCTGGGCCCTGCTATCCAGCCTCTGTTTTACCCATCAGAGAGTATGCCCATCCAAGCTGTGAGTAGCCATTTATTTCATGAGAATATTGTGGGAAAAAGTGTTGAAGGTTTTACTGAAGTCTGGGTAGACAACATCCACAGCTTTTCCCTCATCCATTGAGCGGGTCACCTTTTCATAGAAGGAGATCAGGTTAGTCAAGCAGGATCTGCCTTTCATAAGGCCATGCTGAGTGGGTCTGATCACCTAGTTGTTCTGTACATGCTGCATGATGGCACTTAAGATGAGTTGCTCCATAATGTTCACTGGCACTGAGGCCAGACTGATAGGCCTGTAGTTCCCAGGATCCTCCCTTTTGGCCCTTCTTGTAGATTTGCGTCACATTTGCTAATGCCTAGTCAACTGGGACACCCCCCAGTTAGCCTTTTCCTCATCTGTGGTCACTCTGTTCCCTCCTGCACTAATAAAGGATGGGAATTGTTCCTGGTTCTCCTTTCTTTTTTTTGTTAATGTATTTATAGACACATTTTTTAATTGTCTTTAACAGCAGTAGCCAGATTAAGTTCTGTTTAGGCTTTGGCCCTTCTAATTTTATACCATCATAGCTTCACTACATGTTGGATCTACATCCTGGTTGGATGGGGCCTTGAGCAACCTGGTCTAGTGGGAGGTATCCCTGCCATAGCAGGGGGGGTTGGAACTAGATGATCTTTATGGTCCTTTCCAACCCAGACTGTTCTATGATTCCATGTTTGTAGTCCTCCTGAGTGGCCCTGTCTTCCAAAGGCCATAAACACTCATTTTGTTCCTGAGTTCCAGCCAAAGCTCTCTGTTCAGGCAGGCTGGTCTCTTTCCTACTGGCTCATTTTTTGGGACATGGGTATAGGCTGCACCTTTAAAACTTCCTTCTTGAAGTATGTCCAGACTTTCTGGACTCCTTTACCCTTTAGGAATGCCTCCAAAGGGACTCTGTCAATCAGTCTCCTGAACAGGCCAAAGTCTGCCCTCTGGAAGTCCAAGGTAGCAGTTCTTCTGACTCACTTCCTTACTTCCCCAAGTATTGAAAACTATAATTTTGTGCCCAAGACAGCCTCCAAGCATACTTCTGGAGGTCCAGGAGGGAGCCTTCCCTAGTTGATTCCCTCACCCACTGTGTCAGCAAGTTCTCTTACACACAGTCCAGAAGCTTTTGGGACTGTTCCCTCTCTGCTCTATTGTATTTCCAGCAAACATCTGGTAAGTTGCAGTCCCCCATGAGGACAAGGGGTAGTGACTGTGAAACCTCTCCCAGCTGCTTATACAATATTTCATCTGCCTCTTTATCCTGGTTGGGCAGTTTATAACAGACTCTCATCATGATATCAGCCTTTTTGACCTTCCCCCTAATTCTTACCCATATGGACTCAACCCTATCATTACCATCATTAAGTTGCAGACATTCATAACTTTCCCTAACACAGAGGGTCACCCCACTGCCTCTTCTTCCTTGCCAATCCCTTCTGAAAACTTGGTAGCTATCAATTGCAGCACTGCAGTCATGTGAGTCATCCCATCACATTTCTGTGATGGCAACTATATCACAGTGTTTTTGCTGCACAATGGTCTCCAGCTCCTCCTGTTTATTGCCCGTGCTGCGTGCATTAGTGTAAATACACTTCAGCTGGGCTAATGGTCCTGCCTTCTTTTTTTGGGAGAAGAAGCCGTAATTTCTGCCTGACCATTCTGAGTCGCTTCATGGTTAGTAACCTAGCCTTTTGTTTTTGTTGACACATGGATCACCAACCCCTCCCTACGTCCACAGAGACAGCAGAATGAAAGACCGTACCAAGCTGAGGCTGAGAAAACAACAGGCTCTCCTGCCATGCAGTTCTCAGGCTGCTGGCTTCCCTACAGTGGCCAGAGTTGCACCCAGAGCTGATCCCCTTGCTGTTGTTCCCTCCCAACTTCCCTGCTGCTTCCCACTTGCCTTCATGAAGTTGTAATGTATATGTCAGGAATAAGCTTGTGGCAGTCATCCCCCCCCTTCCCTGAGATACCATTCACTTCCAGGTGCTTGGGGATCCTTGTGGCAGAGTCCCTGATGACGTTCAAGGGCTTTGCGGATCTTGCCATGCAGTGGGGGGGGAACCGATGCAGCTCTGCATGCCACAGAGGACTTGTGGAATCTGCTGAATGGTGTAGAGTTGTCCCTTCTTAGACCTGGTCATGTAGTATCCTATGGAGATTTAGCTGCAGAGAGTTGTCCCGTTCTGCCTGCACATGGTGATGAGTGGATGGAGATTAGCTCTGAGGAGGACTTGGTGGATGAAAAATTGAATATGAGCTGGCAATGTGCACTCACAGCCTAAAAAAGCAACCACATCCTGGGCTGAATCAAGAGAAGCATGTCCAGCAGCTTGAGGGAGGTGATTGTGTCCATCTACTCCACTCTCATGAGACCCCCACCTGGAGTATTGTGTCCAGCTCGGGAGTTCTCAGCACAGGAAAGACACAGACCTGTTGGAGTGGGGTCAGAGGAGGCCACAGAAATGATCAGAGGGCTGGAACCCCCTCTGCTGTGAGGACAGGCTGAGAGAGTTGAGGTTGTTCATCCTGGAGAAGAGAAAGCTCTGGGGAGACCATATTATGGCCTTTCAGTACTTAAAGGGGGGTTACAGGGAAGCTGAGGAGGGACTTTTTATAACGGGATGTAGTGATAGGACAAGGTCAATGGCTTTAAAATGAAAGAGCGGAGATTTTGATTAGATGTGAGGAAGGAGTTCTTCACTGTGAGGGTGGTGAGACTGGAATAGGTTGCCCAGAGAAGTTGTGGATGCCCCATCACTTGAAGTGTTCAAGTTGGATGGGGCTTTAAGCAACCTGGTTTAGTGGAAGGTGTCCCCACCACTTTCAGGGGGTCAGAACTAGATGATCTTTAAGGTCCCTTCCAACCCAAGCTATTCTATGATTCTATGAAATAGGTTAGACTTTTTAAAAAATCAAGATAGATGAAGGTTTAAAGAGTAAATATGGAAGTTGGATAACGGTTTTAAATGGATATTGCATTATTTAGTAATTCAGTGAATTCTGCACCTTCCTTAAACACTGTAATTACCTTGATTAAGATATGAATTAAGATGTTGTAGTTTTCTGTTTACCATATATAATTACTAAAATTTAAAATTTAATATTTCAAGAATTATTTTCATTATCAATAATTGCTTGTTTCGGTTTACAGAAATTTCAAGATATTGAAGAAATACACCTTCTTCATATGAAAGAGATTATAGAGTCATTGTCAAATACCATAAAAGAAATTCATTTACAAATAGGAGAGGTAATTTTTATATTATTGTTTGTTTGGATCATGCTACATATTGTTCTTAACTATTAAATGAAACATTTCTTAAAATGTTTGTGATAATTACAAGATCACATCTTTCAAATGATGGTAACATTTTACACCAGTATGAGTTATATAGTATCTTCTCTTTAGATGGAAGTTGGTTCAATTAATAATCCTTATAAGCAGTTCTTAATTGTTTGATGCTCTGACATTTAGTTTTATATGTATACACTTAATTTGTTCCTTTTTCCCTCAGTTTTGAGGGTTTCTACTAATGAATGGTGGTTACAAGGGTTATGCTATTTATTTCTAAAGCATATACGTACTGCTTTGTTGGAAAAGATACTTATTAACAATGTGTGGCTGTTCCGTTGTCATAGAATCATTTTTGTTGGAAGATACCTTTAAGATCATCAAGTCCAACCGTTAACTTAGTACTGCCAGGTCAAAAACCATGACAACAGTATTGCTTTTACTCAAGCAGATGGGAACTGTGATAATACAGTGGTATCAGTTCACACCCTTACCTCTGCTGGCTTGTCTTTCTGACATTATAGTGGGACATTGTGAATTACAAAATGGTTTAGATGGACAAAATGAAAGTAAATCCTAGACCCATCATCAAGCTATATTCTTTCATTCTTATTGTACACACACTTGCTAATAATAAAGCAAAGAAGGGATTTCCTTGGTAAAATGCCTGTTGATTTTTGGAAGCCCTGTGATATATTTTAGAGGCAAGTATTTTGGACCTTAACTCTAAAGAAAAACACTTTTTAAAGTTAATTACATTATTTTAATTGCTGATTTTAAAATTCCTTTTGTGTCGTGTGTTGTTTATTTTGAAGGTGCATGAAGAGTTTATTAATAACATGACAAATACTACAGTTGAGAGTTTAATACAGAAATTTGCTGAGTCAAAAGGAACTGGCAAGGAAAGACCTGGTAAGAGATTAAAAATAACGAGTAAGAAATGTTAATTTAAAAACTATAGATTTCCACTCCTAATAAAAAGTCAAACTGTATTTGTTAATGTGTTACAGTGGTAATGTACTTACTATTTCAAATTCTCAGAATTCATTAGCTTTGATATTAAATTAGTCCCTCTTATGTAGACCTTTGAGGAAGCTCTTAAACTAGTACCGCTCCTTGGTATATCAGTGAAAAATTTCAAGAAACTGAAGTTCCTTGCACAAACTTACCTCTGCTATGTGCTTGTGTGTCAATTTTATTTCCAAACTTTATTTAATATAAATTTATGGGTATATTCAGAGCAAATGTCTATAAAAGCACTTGGAACTGTTGGAACAGTTGCATCGGTTTATGTGGTTAGATTACAAAATTACTCATTTTAATAGATTATATGTAGATTGTTTAATAAGAAGAAAAGTGAATAGTACTTTCTGAAAGTACTGCTTGTTGGGTGCGGTGTATAAGACTTTCCTGGACTGGCATAAAAAGACAGGCTCACAGTACTATGTATGTAACATTATAGGAAAAATATAGAGTTCACTTTAATATTTGGGCATGAGTACATGTTTACTAGGGTTGTGAATACAAGAATTCAGTAGTACCATTATTATTTGAACATTGGGAGTCCTGCCTCTCATCTCTGTCTTCTAGTACAGAAGCAGAAAGTTTCTTTCAGAGCAAGAATGTACGTAGCAGAGTAGATCTTGAGAATTTACATTAACATTTTAAATATGGTTACTAGGTGTCTTACAATGCCTCTGTGAGGTGTTTTATCATAACGTTGTTTCATATTCTCTCCGTGATCCACTAATGCTGATACCTGAGTGGGCTGAGGTAAGATTGTATATGGAACATTTTTCAAATGTTTCCTGTATATTTTACAATTTTTCAATAAAGAGTAAGAAAGCAAAAGTATGAACTTCATGGGTTCAAGTTCAGTTGATCTGAAGTCAGGGGAAAGATGTGAAAATTCAGTGTTCAAACTACTTTGATTAGCTATTGCAAACATGTCATGGCTATGGATCCCCATCTTGCATTTAGGATCCTGACTCCTTGGGTTACAAAAACCCTTTCTAATGTATCCTAGAGTACTGTACACTTCAGGTCATCCACATTATTAGTGTGGGGTTTTTTGCTAGACAACAAAGTAATCATAAGAAAAACACTTTTTAATTTAGTAGGAGAAGTTATATACACTGTGTACTTATTTGCTGCTTTACAGAGTTCTTTAAATAAATCCAATTTGTATTTTCTGGGGTCAAATAAAATCTTTTGCCATTGTACTTTTCATTTCTTCAATACTATTTTAACAGCAAAATATTTTAAGGAAAGATTGTTTTTAGTGTGGAAATATATGCACCTTGAATTTTCTTTTACAGAGTGAAATTATTGTATTGTTATCAACTTTGTAAAGCAGTCATGGTGCATGGACATTCATCATCAAAAGAATACAAATTCACAAGAAGTTGTGAGGTGTCAAAGACAGGAGACTAGAAACAGGCTGCTAGTGATGTTAACTATGGTTACTGCTTCTATTATATTCATGTTATTAACTTAAAATCATATATCTTTGACAATTGCAAAGATTTGGAAGGCAGTGAGGTATCAGTCTTCTAAGACTGAAATGGAAATATCCAGTATGGGAGGGGGACAAAATATTTTTCTGTAATTGAGAACTGTTCTTAATAGAAATGTATAGAGCAAATGTTAGAAGTTTTTCTATGCTGTGAATTTACTAATTAGGGTGGAGACTGAAATGGCTTCTCATATAAATCTAAGTATTTGACATATAAAAATAATGCTGACTTGGTGTACAAGACAAATTTTTTGTCCTATATTGTTCTGATGTCATTGCTAGTGGTTGTTGGTAATTTATTAAGTTGTTGCTCTTATTTTTTGCATTTTTCTTAAAAATTTAAGAAAAGAGGAAAACAGAATTTTTATTGTAGTACAGACAACAATGGAAAGCCAAAATCCTTGCTGTCTCCGTAACCCTCCAATAAAGCAGTGATCTGTAGGTGGCAATTATTACATATGCTGTGCCATTATTCAGTGTGAGAGGGTCACTGGGTCATCTTTTAACTATAATAAATATTTCTTCATTGGTTTTGTGTCAGCTTGATCCATCTTTCACAATTGGAATCAGCCAGAACATGATTTGCAACCCTGCATTCTTAACCACACAAGTAGGAAGAGAAAAATCTGACAAAGAGGAATAGTTTATTTTATATTCTTATAAATGATTTTCTTTATATTTTCTCTAAGGATTATGAATATTTTAATGTGGCCAACACTTATGACTAGATATAGAAATATCCAAAAGTGTTAAATTTTCTCAAAGCCTGTACCCACACATAAGTCTACACAGAAGGTTGACTGAGGAATGAGTTTAGTTTATTGACACTGACAATACCCAAGATATTCAGAAAACTATTCTTTGTAAAGGAAGGCAATCCATTGCTATATTTCAGAAGCTAGTGGGGTAAATTAAGTGTGGGTATCTTTGAGGATTTTTATAAAAAGCTGGGCTTGAGACAATTTTTTAAAAATATTTAAGGGTGCAGTGCTGTAGAGCTCTCTTTTCAAAGAGGAGGTACAAGCTCAAGAGTTGTACCAATAAATGTGTCGTAGTTCCTGTCCTAGCTCTCTATTTGATTTTGCCTGCAGAAGTTGTGCCCCTTCATAGACAAACCTGACAAAGCTGGTGTAGACTTTAGGAAGTTTTGTCTGCCAGCATGGATTTTTAATAATTACATATACCTGACTTATAACCTGGAGAGTTATACAGGTTTTGCATCTGTCCTGTCCGCTCCTCCCTGCAGGTGCAGCCTTTTTTTTTTTTTTCTGCACCCCCCAATGTGGTACACAATACCCAGCAATGGCCTTGGTCTGCACACCAATCCTTGGTAGTAACTCTAACCATGGGGTGTTCTCACTGCTAGAAGCAGACACTGTCTGTGAGAACAGGCTGCTACCTTCAGACAGTGCAGTTAGTTAGAAGAACTGAGTTTAAAAGTAAAATTACTGAACAGAAATAGTTCTGTTCTCACTCAAACCAGAACATTCCACCCCTTAGTCCATACCATTTACATCATACCCATCACTAGGTTATCATTTCTTTATATAGAAAAGTTAATTGAGTTCATGTTTGTAGATTTCCATCCACTGTAACAGTCTCTCAGGGTAAAAGACGGAATACATCACAGTTCATGCCCACAGGTTGCAGGTTCATCTCAGGAGGTTACTGGACGCTACTTGATGAGGCTAGCTCCTGTCATCACCATGATGTTGTCCTGAAAGACACTTATTGAATACTGTTAGTATTATGCAATTAATATACAGCTTTGGATCTAGTATTCTCACCCAGAGTTAAATTTCCTTGAGGTACACACTGTACTTCACCATCTTCCATCATCACCCACCAAGTACTTCCAGGTCCT